>SNQJ01S0018537.1:72101-84925 GCA_010110895.2 Picea sitchensis
CACCCCCCCTCTCAGTTGTCTAACACTAGCTACACATGCATTTCTTGTACATATACACTAGTATGTATGAGTTTTCGTGACTACTTACTAATAGTGTCGGTTAATTGTTATGAATGTGTGAATCGTGTTTCTTTTCCTTTGTACCATGAGATACCTTAACTTTGGGATGAAGTTTCCTGAAGGGTGAGTGTATGTAACAACCCTGGTTGAATAGATGCATAGGGATTGTTAATTTTAATTAATTTGATAATCTGACTGTCCTAATATGTTGAGTTAAACAATAATTATTTCTTAATAATATTATTTATTTATTTATTTATTAATTAATTGTTCACACCTGTCAATGATTAATTGATTAATTAATAGACTCATTAAATATTTGAGAAAAAGGGGATTAATAATTTTAGTTTACTTAATTAAAGACTTACGTATGAAGGGGGGGAAAGAAACATTAAATGGAGGGGATAAGATAATAAAGAAGGGGGATAAGATAATAAAGGAGGATATAAGGAAATTAATGAGGGGGAGGAGAGTCGGTGAAGGGGGAATATGATGGAAGAGTCCTAAGGGAAAAGTGGAGGAATGTTTTGGGGAGGAAGTATTTTTTTTGAGGGATCATTGGGAGGGTAGGAGGATTTTCTGTAGCATATTTTTCTGTGGGATATTGGCTTGTTTGAGCAGTTTGGTTTTTGGGTGAAGCATTGCAGGGGGCACTGGGTTGCTGGGGGTTTTGGGCACAAGTGCCAGGATTCCTTTCGGTATCCTGGAGCTAGGGAGCCAGACAGGCTGCTCCTAGCTGGTTGGGTGGTTAGTCGGTTTGGGTAGAGTTTGGTCAGTGCATTAGGCTGGACAAGGTAGCAGGGAAAGGACAACCATATCGGCGGGAATTAGCATCAGAAGTAGGTATTTTATTATGAATTGATGAGTTTTATTATGAATTGATGAGTTTTATTATGAATTGTTGAGTTATTTTCATGCTGTTGAAAAATGTTAAATTCTGCTGAAATATCATATGCTTATTTGAAGCTAAATGAATTAGTTACGCACTCAAAGAAATTCTATGTTTGAAATTGAAATTCTATATTAGAAATGTTATGTGTAGTTGTATGGATTTTATTAGGCTTGTTTATTTTTGGTATTTACAAAACCTTCATTGCGGAAGAAGTCAAAAGCTAGTAAGCCCAAGTTGTAGACTGTGCTTACGGTGGATGACATCGACCTCATCATTGCTGCTATATTATATACCTCAGAATATATTTTACAACGCAACGAAGAAAAATAGGAGACCATGTATGATCGAATTGAAGAAGAACTAAAAGGGGTACAACAAGCCCTCTACTCCAGCCGTGCAGTGTCTACTACGCCACTGTCATCTGAAGGAATTAAACTGGGATATGAACCTGCCCATCTACGCAGGATAGAAGATGTGACCAAATCTTGCCTTCATCGTGTCCAGGAAGAAAAATAGTAGGCCACAGAGGCATTGAAGTAAGAAAAAGAGGAAGCCATGGAGCAACGTCAGGCTACACAACAAGAAAAATATGACCTTCAAGTGAAGTTTGCAGAGGATAGAGCACAGATCTAGGAGGATAAAGAACAACTCCTCGCAGAGAAGGTTGGAGTTAAAGAAGCAGTCACTAGACCACTTCGCTCTATGACAGGATTGGAAAATATTGAAGACGACCCAGTGGAGAGTCAAGTGGCAAAGCTTGTTGAAGCCATTCATCAGCTCTAGTAAAGAGTCACAAAACTGGAATTACAAGCAGTGCCAAGCACTCCACAGGAAGTGCGGGACCAAAGGGAAGAAACTGCCTAGAGTGTAGTCCAAAGAATCAAGGCATTGGCCTTAGAATGAAAACAACCCAGTAGATGAAGTGTACAGACTTATGAGCGCTTTACAGAGGACCCTGAACTAAGGACACTAGAGTCACAGCTCCAGGAAGCGAAGTAATAGGTCGAGGCAGCTTGAGCCAAGATCGAGGCCTTTGAAGTAGAGCTACCTAGATCAGAGTGACTCGGGACAAGTCACAGGTGAGTGTTGGGGGCCTGTTAGCCCTTGACCAAGTTTTGGAGAACCTTGGTCATGTTTGACCATTTTTGGGACTTCTACAGTTTGGTCGAAGGTGGAGCACAAGGAGAAGCAGAGATCGCGGGATCTCGCACACTTTTTAGGGCTTTTTGGGTTTAGGGTTTATGTAATGGGTATGGGTTGTCAGACCATGGGTTTACCCATGTTTAGGCCCCTTTTGTAAAAGTATAAATAAGTAGCTTGGTGATTGTTGGGCCTAAGATATGATCAATTTATGATAGTTATTAGACACTTTTTGTCGAATGTAGATATGTATTTTTCACATTTTGAAGGAGTGTTTTGAAGAATTTTATGCTAAAACGATATGATCGACACTAGGTACGTATGATTCATGTTTAATGATTATATTGAGTATAATTCATCATGTTTTTATGCTTCCAAGGATCTGATTCACATTTTTTGGTGTTACAAGGTGAAAACACACCACGTTTCTGCTTCCGGCACTCAGTTTGTCACTCCTTCCAACACTTGTTCTGGTACCTGATCTGACACTCTGTCCAGCACTGCGTATTGCATAAAAATGGAGGGAGACTTGGCAGTTATGGTATTGGAGGCCAATGATGGGAGAATTAGGAACATGGGTTTTGTTCATGCTTGCCCCCTCTAGCTACTGAACTTCCAACAACTCAGTTTTAGTTGTTCAAGAGGGTGATTATTGGATTGCTCTGTTTTAGTAGTTAGGGCATCATTTAATGAAAATTGATGAATTTAGAAGTGGTTCGACCCTCCTGTGGTCAACTACTTGGTCTGTAAACATTATAAATACCATTATGGTGCTCAGATGATTGTTAAGAAGTAGAAGCATCAGTGTGATAGATAAAAATACAATTTTACTCTGTTTTGCTATTTTACATCGCCAGATTATATAAGAACTGTGTTTTTGAGTTTTCATGGTGAATTCGAATTGATGAGTTCATGGTGTTCTTTTAGAAAGTGACCATGACTTGTTGGGGGGCCCACCAACAGTCTGGTAACTGTTCTTTAGTTTGTTTATGCATTTTATAGTTTAGTTGTTCTCTTTATTTCCTGTACATGCATTTTTATTGTGTTAATTAGTTTGTTGTTATAGTTTAATTACTTTGATTTTGTTTTGCAGGTTAGTATGATGGATTGTGTTATCATGCATTGATATTGTAGTTAGGAATGGATTTTCAAATCCCTAGACTAACCCCATGTACAATTAGATATTAGATTATGTCTTTATTTATGATTTTAGAATCAAGTTTAAAACAAAGTTTTAAATAGAATAGAACAGAGTTTTAATTTGGGTTTTCTCTGACAAGGATTTGATGGATGGATAGAGTTAATTTCAGTTTTTAACGATGGATTGCTTATTTTAGTTTTATATAGATCTTTCTTACTTAGTTGTTGGCTAATACGTTTGGTAGTTTACTTTTTAATGTCATGTCTTAATTTATGTTCTTAAGCATTTTCTTATTGCAGTTTGAATTGTTAGAATAGATATAGCATAGTTTTATTTTATATAATTTATTTCCTAGAGTTAAATTGCAATTGTATTTCTTAGTTAATAGTTGAGTTTAATTATGAATTTTTCTTACATAGTATAGAAGTACAATGATGATCTCGTTATATTGTTGATGGTTAATAAATGAATATGCAGGCTAATTGACGATTGCTTTTGTCATGGCTAAATTCTCATTGGATTGTTTAATCCATACCTTTAACTTTGCTATTGAGATTAGTGTTGAGCTTATACCACTTGAAATATCCTTTGTTGTCAAGTGCCATCGAGATATTATCCGACACCGAAGACATTCACACAACCACTAGCATTATATTTGAATTGTCATAGGTTAAAAGAATAGTTTCATGTTTTCATAGATAAAAAAAGGTAGTTTCTTTCTTTTGTAGATCAGAAGAGATAATTTCTTGCTTTCATAGTTTCAAAAGATAGTTTAATTGTTGTTGTGGGATAGATAGTCTTTTCTTTGATAGACTAGATAATAATTTGCTTATCATAGGTTCAAGACTAGTTGCTAGTTCTTCTTGCTTTCAATTAAATAGATTTCCTTTCATGAATTAAAAATAGTTTTGAATTAAGAATTTAGTCCACTTGCCTCTTAGTCTAGATAGTTGTTCAACGAGAAGTTTTAATTTGATTACTTGCAGTAGAAGTTATCTTAGAGAAGTTAGTTGTCTATTTGCTTTAATAGGTTAGTTAGTTGTTTTGCTTACTTGTATATTTGCTTTAATAGGTTAGTTAGTTATCTTTGCTTACTTTCTTTAATAGGTTAGTTAGTTGTCTTTTATTACTTGTTTATTTGCTTTAGAAGAATAGTTGCTTGCTTGTTTATTTACTTTCTTTCATAGGATAGTTTCTCATTAAATGTAGGTTGGCAAGTTAAAGTAGTTTTCTTTTGTTATTTTCTTATTGATATGCTTAATAGTTGCTTTTTCTTATTGTTATGAACTAGTTTTCTTTACATAGGGTTTTTACTTGATTTCTTATAACTATCCATCGATCCTTGGCCCAAAAGTACTTAGGTTACATAGTTCAATTTTCTTAGTAGGGTTTGATCATTAGATAGGTTTGCTTGAATAGATTAGCCCTTAGATAGCCCCTTCCTTAGTTAGACTATACTACTACCAACCATTCTACCTTTGGCCTATATTTTGCTACAACTCTAAGTTTACTTACCCCGGGTTGACAATTTAATTAAGGGTTTTTAGTGCGTTTTTAGTGCATATATAACACCCATCATTTTTGGCACCGTTGTCAGGGAGTTGTCTCAAGGTAAGAAGTAGTTAGGAGATAGATCATTCTTAGACCTTAGAATTAGATTGGTGGTGGGGGAGCTTTAATATGAGAGGTAAGAACCTTCGCATCTGCTATAGCAAGTTCCCCCAAACCCAATGGTAGTTTTTTTTTTTTGTTTACTTTCATGAATAGACCTAGAAACCAAATGGTAGCTTTTTCTTTTTGTTTTTTCTTTCTTTCATGAATAGAATTAGAGATCCAAAAGGTAGATACATTAAATCTAAATCAGACCTTTCAACCAAGGTTCCTTGCAACCTTTTTGGGGGAAGGGACGATCCACTTATAAAATCTGCAGACCGATATCGAAAGACAGGAGGTATCTCTACTCAAAGAGCTAAAATAGTCTCTGAAGGGTCTAACACATGGGGCATTATAGAACAAGAAATTGAAGCATCAATAATATTAGGACAGGAGGCAAGACCACTCGATCCTTTTGTAGAACCAAACAATACAACCTTTTCTTTTACACCACCACCAGGGGACCCTAATTTTGAGGATATCATAGACCATGAATAGGTGAATATTTTATTTGGTAGTTCATCCAATGTAATTATCTCTCAAACTAACACAGAAACTTTGGCACCAATAGTCTCAACCAACTCGAGTAGAGTCCCATATATCCAATCCATAGGAATAACTTTCCATAAAAGGGAAACCTTGTTCTCTTCAAAGGTAAAACCACCCAGGTACTCTCTTTTTGGAAACCAAGCCAATATGGATGATCAGGAAGACCATAACAATGTAAAACATGGGGAGGAAGAATAAACTCAAAACCAAACCGAAACCACCTTCAGGTTTCTGATTTTGGACACCACTCCAACTCTCAACATGAACAATATTCCTCTCTCAGCACTACCTACCTTTTATGGTAAAAACAATGAAGATCCAGACACCTTCCTATTTGAATTTGACATCTTGTATAGGATCTACAATTACATAAAAGATGCCCAAAAACTAAAACTCTTTCCTGCCACCCTTAAAGACTCTGCACTAAGATGGTTCATGGGGTTGGGAGAATCCAGTATTAGGTCTTGGGAAGCCATAAAAGACATATTTCTTAAGAAGTACCAAGACTACCACAAGACCAAAGAGTCTCGTAATGACATATTTAAAATACAACAATTAGAAGATGAGACCCTCAAATATTATATGGAAATATTTGGTTATATCTCCCAGAAGTCAAAATACCATGACCTCCAAGACAATGTAATTAGGGCTCTTTTCCTTAAACTAATTTCAGAAGAATATCTAGAGATGCTTAACCTGATGGCATCAGGTGACATCTCTCATAACACATTTTCTTAAATATGTGAAATGTGTAAAAATTACTCAAGGAGTAGAGCCAAAACAAGAAAGAATGTTCGGGACCCTTACAATAGAAGATTAAAACCAATTAGTTCAGGTGGTATCACAAGAGAAGAGATAGGGAACCTTTTAGAGAAATTCAAGAAAGATATCTTAAGAACAATAGGTTCCTAGTTGGACACCCTAAAAATAAAAAATAAACAGGATGAGGAAAATGCAACAATGAGCATATATTTCCCAAGATTTAGGAGGAAACATTCCTCAAGGGAATGCCCATTAGATAACATTTCAGTTTGTGGCTTCTATACAGAAGACCATGTGACTGAAAAATGTCCATCATTGCCCAGTTTATTAGCCATCTATAGGAGTGGAGAGCCTGGGGTGTCTTCTTATGCACCTAGGAGGCCATGGCAGCCTAGGAATCAACCCACATACCTAGATCTATAGTCTTAAGTTCCACCCTATGGCAAAACTGGTCTACTCAGTACCAAAATACTTTCTTTCAAGGATGGAGAGGAGGACATAACCAAGGAAACCCTTAATATCCACCTATCCCTATGTCCAACCATCACTATCCTCAGTTCCCACCGAACACTCTACAACTTTTGCCAGGTTTTGTTCCACCACCCTTACCTCATATTCCACAACAAAAACCGCTACAATATCAAAATGTAAGCTCCCTGAGACCAACATTATTACCGAGACAACCAGTTTCGAATCCCAATAATAAGCCCCCTCAACCTCTTCACAATGTTGAGATGCAGGCCTTCTCGACATATGTTATCACTTATGTTCCATTACAAGAAATTTAACTAATATTGAGAAAAGTTCTAGAGAGGCAGAGACCTTCAGTAGTCATCTAGGAAGAAGAAGAAGAAGAAACCACCAAACAACCCACAGATGACACTAGGTGGGAAGATGTTATTATCCTAAAGAATCAAGAACCCAAGATTCCCCAAAATGAACCTTCACAAAGTACGAAGGTCCCTCCTTATCCAGACCGATTGGTAATCGAGAAACCTACCACCCGACCGGAATTTGACATTTTGAATGAATTGAAAAATATTTGTGTCAAGATTACCCTGCTTCAAGCCATTAAATACATTCTAATCTATATTAAGGTAGTCAAAGAATTTTGTTTCAAGAATCCATGTAGGAATAAAAAGGACCCCCCTACAGTATACTTGATAGGAGGACTTTCTGAATACATATCAGAGCAGCCAAAACTAGCAAAATATGGGAACCCAAGAAACCCCGTAGTGACCATAACCATTAATGAGGTCTCCATTGGAAACACTCTCATAGACCTAGGGGCAGCCATCAATGTTATGACCACTACTACCTTGGAACAATCACATTTACAACCTCTTCTTTGGCCTTCCCTGACCATTTTGGAATCAACAGATAAGACTAGGGTTATACCTGAAGGAATTTTAGATGATGTCATGGTTACTTTAGCCTCATGGGAGTACCCCATATATTTTCTTTTCATTCATTCAAAGGATCCTACCAAAGGCTATCCTGTCATTTTGGGAAGACCTTGGCTAGCCACAACCAATGCATTTATTGGTTGTAGAGAATGAGAAATGACCATCTCAAATGGTCTCTATATCCAAAATCTCCCCATTTACCCTCCATCTCAACCTATTATGGACAAAATATGGTGGCTTGAATGTCCATATGAGAATGAGGATTGGGAAGAACCTTCATTGCCAAGTGACCATGCATGGACACTCCAGGAGCACACAACATAAAATGTGCTAAACTAGTTTATTTCTGCTATCGCATGTGTGGATTTTCCACAGTATTTTCCCTAATTTGAATACATGTTTGGGGAATAATTTCAAGAACAATTAGACCCATCCATTTTGTCTTTGACATATTTTATTTACGAGATAGATGACTCTACCATGTCTTACAGTATACCCTATGAGATTAGTCCAGGAAAATTTTTACATATAAATTCTGGGCTAGATGCAGACTAACATAAACAATTAGTAGATATCATTAAAGAACAATCAGGAGAATTTGCCTGGGAATACACTGACATGAAGGGTATACACCCTGACACATGCATCCATCACATATATACCCAGGGGGAAGTAACACCTGTTAGGCAACCCCAGAGAAGGATGAACTCAACACTCAAAGACATAGTCAACGAGATACAAAAGTTGTTAAATTTCAGATTTATATATCCCATCTCTGACAGTAAGTGGGTATCCCCACTTGTAGTGGTTCCAAATAAAGTGATCTAAAAATGGATAATTTGTGTTGATTTCCGGGAACTCAACAAAGCCACTCTGAAAGACTACTTTCCTCTCCCTTTCATTGACCAAGTTCTGGATACCTTGTCTGGAAAAAAGTATTTTTCCTTTCTAGATGGGTACAACAGGTACAATCATATTCTTATAGCACTTGAAGACCAGGACAAGATTACCTTTACTTATACTTGGGGCACCTATGTCTATAGGGTCTTACCATTTGGATTGTGTAATGATCCTGCCACATTTCAACAAGCAATATTAGGGATATTTTTCGATCTTATTCATGATTGTGTGGAGGTTTACATGGATGAATTCACAATCTATGGTAAAACTTACCAGGAATCCTTAGACAAATTAGAAAAAATCATCATCAGATGCCAGGAAATGAGCCTATCTCTAAGCCATAAAAAGTGAAAAATTTTGTTAACTGAAGGAGTGGTTCTAGGACATCATGTTTCATTTGAAGGGATAAAAGTCGATCCTGCAAAGATTGAGGTCATCATTAGATTTCCACCCCCCAAGACTCAGAAAGAGGGTAGAATATTTCTTGGACATGCCGGATACTACCGATTGTCTATTGAAAATTTTACAAAGATTTATGCACCTATGTTTGGATTAGTAATAAAAGATGTTGATTTTGTTTGGACTGAGCAGTGTCAAACTGCGTTTGAAACCCTGAAAGATAAGCTGTCTGCAGAACTAGTTCTTAGAGGGCCCAATTGGACTCTCCCATTTCATATATCCACCGATGCCTCCGACACCGCAATAGGAGGGGTATTAGTGCAGAAAGAGGACCAATAGTCCTATGCCATTTATTTTGTGAGAAAGAACTTGTCCCTTGCTGAGTTAAACTATACAGTTACCGAGAAAGAATTATTGGCAGTTGTTCATTCTATTAACAAGTTTTGTCATTACATTACAGGTTATGAAGTATTTGTACATATCGATCATTCATCCATTAGATTCCTCATGAATAAACCCATAACTAATAGCCAAGTGACCATGCGGATTTTGTTATTGCAAGAATTTAATATTACTGTGCTTGACCAAACTAGAAAGGATAATGTAGTAGATGAACTTCTTTCCTGAATAAAAAATGAGGATGATGATATCCCTGTAGATGATAGTTTCCTAGACGAGAACCTCTTTTCCCTTTGTTTCAATACTCCATGGTTTGTGGATATGGAAAAATATCTAGCTACTAGGAAGTTATCGTCTCATTTGTGACCTCATGAAAAACATCAAATTATTACACAGAGTGCTAATTACTCTTGGGTTGATCATGATATTTTTTGCACAAATCCTGATTTGATTATTCATAGATGTGTCCGAGAGGATGAGGTACCTGAAATAATATGAAGTTGTCATGATGGACCATGTGGTAGCCATTGTTTTGACAAACGTACAACATATAAGGTGTTACATTCTGGTTACTATTGGCCTAGCATTTTCAAAGATGTTGCTAAATATGTGAGAAGTTGTGATAGTTTCTAAAGGATATGAAGACCTGCGTCATCTGATGAAATGCCTTTTCTTGCCCAAGTTATGATAGAACCCTTCGAAAAATGGGCCCTTGACTTTGTAGGACCCATTTCACCCATGTCTCGTAATAAGAACTATATTTTGGTTTGTACGGACTATGTCACCAAATGGGTAAAGGAAAAATCCCTATTCAGGGATACAGAGAAGTTTGTTGTCAAATTAATCTATGAAGACATACTTACCCGCTTAGGTGTCCCTCGTGAAATTGTTACTGACCAAGGCACTCAATTCACTTCCAAGCTGATAAAAGAGCTAACACATAAAAATGTGATTAAACATTGTAAATCTTCTCCATACCACCCGTAAGCCAATGGTCAGGTAAAATCGACAAACAAAGTTTTGGAAGCCATATTGACCAAGACTGTTCATTTACATCATCGATATTGGGCTGATAGGCTCCCATAGGATTTGTGGGCATATTGGACCACCTGGAGAAATACAACTAGGCATACCCCTTATGAGCTAGTGTACGAGAAACAAGTACTTTTACCAATAGAATTCCAAGTGAGGACCTTTCGTATTGCCGCAGAATTAAGATTGAAACTGGATGAGGCTCAAAAGCAATGAGCCCTACAATTGAATGAGTTGGATGAAATCAGATAAGATGCCGTCCAACAGACAATATTAGTCCAAAACCAGAGGAGCAAGTGGCATGACAAGTTTATTAAAAAGAAACACTTCCAACCTGGTGATTGGGCTCTGTTATTTGATTCCTGATTCAAAACCTTCAAAGGAAAACTCACCACCCGGTGGTTGGGCCCTTACGAGGTAGAAATTGTATATGACAATGGAGCTGTAAAAATTAAAAAAATCGACGATGGACAAGTCTCCTTTGTGGTAAATGGACACTGACTTAAATTTTATCATAAGCCCATTTCCAGATAGGATTTTCAATAGGTCATGTCAACTGACAAGGCATTGGCCTTAGTAGATGGGGAAGTCCCCCCTTGTTCTTGAAAAGTTTTATGAGTTTCCTACTGTATATATGTAAATGGTTTTTGAATTTTTTTAATAAGGCAAATATAGAGATTTCTATAAGTACTTATTTCACCAGGAGTACACAGTTTCAAGGATATTTCTTCAAAAATTGTTACACTTGAATTTTGTGTCTGCTAAAGCATCAAATGAATATTGACTTACTGTAATTAGCCATATTTTTTCAAGAATTCTCATTTTTAGGCATTCTAAAGTAGTTTCTCTTGAAACTCTTCACCACTATATAAGGAAGTGATACCATAACTATCAAGCCTGGAGGTCTCTCATACAAATTTTCCAAGAAACTTGAGTACGTGAGTCAAGTGTCTTTATCAAAGAGTAACAAGGAGTTCTAATTAGTGGTTAGACATGGAAACATCACAATAACTACAAGGGAAGAAAGTAAGTTGAGCCTCGAGGTACCTTTCTATTCTTTCTCAATGGTACCATCCACTACACACTAAATAGCTTGATTATATCATATCTTTAAATAGGCCACATCCTCTAAAGTACCCCTTACATCAAGACAATCACTAAGTAATATAACAGAAAGTCATCCTCTAACATAAATACCATCCCAATTAAAAAAAAAGAAGAAAGAAAAGTTGTTTTCGGAGCTGTTCCTGCATCTTCTTGCATAAAACAATCTTATACTAAAATCTTAAAGGATGGAGGGATAGTCTCTGAGGGTTTAAGAGGCTAACCTGTTGGGATACTGAATAGGTCTGCTGGCAGCGGGTACCAACCTGTGGTATGACTAGGTAAACCTGCCGGAGTACTAAACAACCTTGCTATCAGCGGGGCATTCTACCTAGCGAGGATGGTAATCTGACAAAAATAAATAATAAATTTAAACTTGTCCTGATGTACGACATTACTTGCAGACAAAGCTGACATGAAATATGTGTGGTTAAGCTAAGGTTAATGAACTCCATCAACTTTCCATTAGGAAATAACTCTAAGACTATCTTGAAACTCTCTTGCCTATCTTTTCTTATCTATATATAGGATCTCTTATCCTATAGGCAGGGACATCTTCTAACTATCTCGTCAGACCAATCTGTGAAATTTATCTTTACACTTGACATACTGTAAATCTTCGGCTATTGGGGAATACTGACTGGTTTCCTATACTTTTGATTTTGAGGTGTCACAATACTTAGGTGTGGGGGAGGGGTTCATGAGCTAACAAATTATCATTGCCTAAGAGAAATAAATCTTTGTAAGAGTTTTTGTATTATTACCATGATACAGGTTATTACATTAATAGTCATTTTATTTTTAAAGTGCTAAACTCATGTGTGCTATAAATTACTGAACATATGCCTAACATACCAGATCACTTTTATTGGTTTATTTTTCATTACAAGTTGTACATTATAGGTTTGACAATACATGTTTTTACTTGCTATTGTTGATTAAGGTTGGTTTTCATTGATGTCAACCCTTGAAGAAATCCCCGTAGCACAAAGGTTTGGGTAATGGACTCAATATTATTTGATGTAAATATGACTCATTATTTTTTTTCATGGTTGATAATAAGTAAATATCGATGAACTCCAAAGTGGTCCCCTTATGGTGAAAGCCCTCACGGGAAGACACTTTGTGGAGTAAGAGAACCCATGCTTAATTGTGGAATAATGAGATGAAGGAAAGTGATTTTTTCAGGGATAATATCCTAGATGTATAGTTCTTGTCATTTCATTTTTGGTGGTATGTGGAACGTCACATAATTCCTCATGGTTAGAGAGTTATGGCCATGAGAAGTTGGAGACCCCAGGTTTGGGTAATGGACCCAAGTTTGTTTGATGGGTAACAGTATGATTTATGATATATTTTTAGATAATACTATTCTATATGGATAGTA
>SNQJ01S0018537.1:84935-108709 GCA_010110895.2 Picea sitchensis
AATTCAAAGTGAATACAAAATAAATTATTTCAATAATAAATTTAATGGAGAAATTAGAAGTGGACCCAACCCTAAAATAAGGAAAGTGGGCCAAGTGACCTAGAAGATGCTTTTAAGGAAGCTACTTGGAGAGTATAATAAAGAGGCAAGGCTCTCTCATTTGAATTACACTTGAGAATATTGAATATCTATAGGTGTCTTAGGTAAAAAAAATGATATCTAAGCCGAAATTATGAGGAAAGTGAAGAAAAGAAGGCCAAAATGCAAGGAAGGATAAATTCTTTTGATGGTGCTTTCTAAGGTATGTTATTTACAGGTCATCTCACCATTTTCTATATAACTTGTTTTCTATAATGATTAAAATCCTGAAATTTCTATGCAAGTGAGAAAACATATCCAAGTATATGTGGTCAAAAATACAGCTTGTGGGTCGTTGTATTTTGGGAGTTACACTCCATGGAAAATATGGTTTGTGGCCAGTCCTTAAACTAGTCAAATTCAGTTGTTTCGGGTAAAAACATCATAACTTATTCATAACAGATCCAAATTCAGTGAGACAAAATGTGTTGCTTAGGGTATAGTCTTTAGTATTCTTTTTAATAGTTACATATCAATTCATCATATATTTTGTGTGGGTCACGCTCTACAAATTCTCTCTCTAGAATAAGCCAGAATTCAACAAGGTATGTCATTTTTTCTATAACTCCTTTTCTGAGAGGTTCCAAGTAGTGACACTTGGAGGAATTGCATTAAAAACACTGAAGAACATTGTGTATCAGTTTCAAATCTTTATACATTACATATTCAAAGTTATTATTACTTCAATTTAGGGTTGTTGACTAATCCAAAACTAGGCATGTGAGACTAAAGAAAAGTTTGATGAAAATGCTAGTCTCTTATTTTTAAATTTAAGGAAGGTTTGCAGGAATGTGATCATATACACCAGGTCTATTAAAGAGCTACAAATCAGATTTGGATGATGAAGTTGATGAGGGATTTTGGTTGTGGTACATGCTGAGTACATGGTTGAGACAAGTAGTTGATGAGTTGGTGCACATACATGAGGTGTATAGTTGATGATGTTGGTACATATTGATTAGTCATAGTTGATGAGTAGTTGACACATGATTGGTACATACTTCGTACATGGTTGGATGCACTTATTTATGGTACAGGTTGATTACAGGTTGGTGCATGGTTGATGCACTTGTTTATGCCCCAGGTTGATAACAGGTTGGTGCATGGTTGATGCACTTGTTTATGGAACCGGTTGATTACAGGTTGATGCATGGTTCAGATTTATTGGTACAGGTTTACAATGGTATATTTCATAGTGATAGTGTGACAGTGGTTCCATCATTCTACTTGTACTTCAGGGTGGCAGGATGGGGCAAGGACAGGTGGTTGTATCCACCTTCCGGTTGTAGCCGAAGAACATTGGGGGTTGTATCCTCCTTCTGGTTGTAGCCAGAGAATTGGGGAGTTGGAGCTTCCCTTAGGTTGTAGTTTGAGAAACTATAGGGTTGGAGCCTCCTTCCAGTTGCATCTGGAAAACAAAGGAAGTTGGTGCTTCCAATGAATGTAATTCTTCAAGACATATAAGAAAAATCATTCTGTGCTTTTCTCCCAATTTGGGTTTTCACATAAAACACTAGTGTACTGTGTATATGTGTGATTGTTTATTTCTTACTGCTCATTATTGGATAATAATTCTACATTGATATAACATTTGAAGAAAAAGGATTATAATTATGCTATTACTGATTCACCGCCCCTCTTAGTAATCCAACAGCTATAACTTGTTCATTGTAGGTTTGACATTATATGTCATATGAAAGAGGGTTGAGTGAGCATGATGACAAAATCAACAACAAGGGAACATTCTGCCTCTGCTCATTTACCACTGTGATTGTCAAAAACACTTAAAATTTGCAGGTTATCCATTACAGGAAGTGAAACTGTATTTAACACAGGGTACCGGATGAAGTACCGTATGAGGTGCCATATGAAATTCCATATGAGGTGTCGAATGAAGTGCCATATGAATTACACACCAGTAACTATCCCAGATTCTAGGTAACTAGAACTCAATTACATTCAATTGAATTGGTTACAGACACAGATTGTAGATGCTTCATATGTTTATGATCAAATGTCCAAGTCAAAAGACTTGGACATTGATCTAACCACGTGTCATAACATTGCTCCAAAATGAGCCATCAAATTCGAATTATCCACACATGGCAGCCCCTGCGCACATGTGTGCAACCTACTCCACTATAGGTGCATTCAAAATCGGGTTGGGCAACCATTATCTCCATTCACCCTTGCCATTTTCTCTCCCCTGCGTTAAGAAATTGCACCCAACCTCTTCCATTTTGTCCCCTGTTCAAAATGAATTTTACCCGTGCCCAATTCGTGCCATCTCTTGGAGGTACGAACCCTCTTCCTATCAAATTAATCAAATTAAAACTTCTCATTGAACAACTATCTAGCCTAAGAGGAAAGTGGACTAAATTCTTAATTCAAAACTATTTTTAATTCATGAAAGGAAATCTATTTAATTGAAAGCAAGAAGAACTAGCAACTGGTCTTGAACCTATGATAAGAAAACTATTATCTAGTCTATCAAAGAAAAGACTATATATCCTACAGGAGCAATTAAACTATATTTTGAAACTATGAAAGCAACAAATTATCTCTTCTGATCTACAAAAGCAAGAAACTATCTTTTCTGATCTATGAAAACATGAAACTTTCTTTTAACCTATGATAATTCAAATATAATTTTGGTGGTTGTGTGAATGTCTTCAGTGTTGGATAACATCTCGAGGGCACTTGACAACAAAGGATAATTCAAGTGGTATAATCTCAACACTGATCTCAATAGCAAAGTGAAAGGTATGGATTAAACAATCCAATGAGAATTTAGCCATGACAAAAGCAATTGTCAATTACCTTGCATATTCATTTATTAACCATCAACAATATAATGAGATCATCATTGTACTTGTATACTATGTAAGAAAAAATCATACTTAAACTCAACTATTAACTAAGAAATACAATTACAATTTAACTCTAGGAAAGAAATTACATAAAATGAAACTATGCTATATCTATTCTAACAATTCAAATTGCAATAAGAAAATGCTTAAGAACATAAATTAAGACATGGCATTAAAAATTAAACTACCAAATGTATTAGCCAACAACTAAGTAAGCAAGATCTATATAAAACTGAAATAAGAAATCTATCATTAAAAACTGAAATTAATTCTATCCATCCATCAAACCCTTGTCAAAGAAAACCCAAATTAAAACTTTGTTCTATTTTATTTAAAACTTCTTTTTAAACTTGATTCTAAAATCATAAATAAAGACATAATCTAATATCTAATTGTACATGGGGTTAGTCTAGGGATTTTCAAATCCATTCCTAACTACAATATCAATGCATACTAACACAATCCATTATACTAACCTGCAAAAGAGAATCAAAGCAATTAAACTATAACATCAAACTAATTAACACAATAAAAATGCATGTACAGGAAATAAAGAGAACAACTAACTATAAAATGCATAAACAAACTAAGGAACAGTTACTAGAATGTTGGTGGGCCCCCCAACAAGTCGTGGTCACTTTCTAAAAGCACACCACGAACTCAACAATTCGAATTCACCATGAAAACTAAAAAACACAGTTCTTATATAATCTGGCAATGTAAAATAGCAAAACAGAGTAAAATTGTATTTTTATCTATCACATTGATGCTTCTACTACTTAACAGTCATCTGACCACCATAGTGGTATTTATAATGTTTACATACCAAGTGTTCGACCACAGGAGGGTCGAACCACTTCTAAATTCGTCAATTTTCATTAAATGATGGCCTAACTTCTAAAACAAAGTGAGCCAATAACCGCCCTCTTGAACAACTAAAACTGAGTTTTCGGAAGTTTAGTAGCTAGAGGGGGAAAGCATGAACAAAACCCACATTCCCTATTCGCCCATCACTAGTCGCCAATACCATAACCGCCAAGTCGCCCTCCGTTTTTGTGCAATACGCAGTGCTTGACAGAGTGATGGATCGGGTACCGGAATGAGTGTTGTAAGGAGTGTCGAGCTGAGTGTCGGAAGCAGAAACATGGTGTGTGTTTTCCCTTTAACACCAAAAAATGTGAATCAAATCCTTGGATGCATAAAAACATGATGAATTATACTCAATATAATCATTAAACATGAATCATAAGTACCCAATGTTGATCATACCGTTTTAGCATAAAATTATTCAAAAAGCTCCTTCAAAATGTGAAAAACACATATGTACATTTGACAAAAAGTGTCTAATAACTGTCATAAATTGATCATATCTCGGGCCCAACATTACCCCCACACTTACAATTTTCTAGGTCCCACTTCAAACAAAACGAAGTTACCCCTCGTGACTAGGCTTGCTGAGGAGGATCAGCTTTGGAAGCTTCTCCTTCTTGTTGTGAAGATTTAGCCCTGTGCCTCTTGTGTTTCTTCAGCTGTGCTCTGAGGCTGTGGTTAGATTTGGTCATCTCATCGACGAACTGTTGAAGGGAGTTAACTTTTTCCTGAAGGACTGCATTATCATGATGAAGGTGTGTGTCTATTGTCTTCCTCTCTTCCAATTGTTGGAGAGGTTGATGGTTTTCTTTTTGTAGCTTCTCTATGGTTGGGGCAGAATTAGTGATCTCTGAGGAAGGCTTAGATCCTTTGAGGGATGTGGACAATCTATCAGTTTTAGGATCTAGAGTAGGAATGGGTGAAGTAGGAGTGATGGGGGATTGGTAAGGAGAGGTAGGTTATGATTTTGTCTTCCTTAGTGGCTCTAACCCATCCACAGAAACTTCCCTAGGTCTCTTGTGATGACTCTCAAGATCGAAGGACACTTGGATAGGATCCGAAGTAGGCATGGGTTTTGCATAAGGTTTGGCTCTTGTACTCCAGGTATTCTTTTGAAAGGGTCCTTTACCAAATCAATTGGCTCCCCTCCTATTTGTGGGAATAATGGGAAAGTCTTGTTGAATTACTTCTTGGGGCTTATTAGGTGTAGTATCAAGAGAGAGTGAAGTCATTGGGGGGTTAACAATAGGCTTCTTTTGGTCATTTTACCCGATGAAGAAGTAGGGATATCAACAAGCTTTTTATATTGTTCCGGAAAAGAGAGGGTTTGTACAAGGGGGTTTGGATTTATTGGAGAGAGAGGTTTGGATGGAGAGATAGTTTTTAGGCTAAGTGGCATTTTTCCAGTCTTAACTGTCAAGTGAGGGTTTGCAAATTGGTAGATAAAGGCATCCCAAGTTTTCCCATGTTTCTCTAGTTCGACTAGAAAAGGGATTTTGATCAAGACATGGTGAAAGAGCTATTGTGGGGGTTAGTCACATTCTTCCTCACTTGAGAGGATGTCTTCTCAAGGCTTTTGAGAAAATAAAAGGGGAAGTTCAAAGGTTTTTTGAACAGAAAATGAGCCAACAATCTGAAATGACAAGCTTTGAAGGTGGAGTATATACCTTCACATGTAATTAACCTTGTGATGACGATGAGGGGGTTGATCAATTCCACCTTTATCCACTCCTTAGCATACCCTTTTTCTCCCGAAATGCTCTTGAATTTGGGCTTAAACACCCTGTTATAACTTGAGCACGAAAATTGGTGGTTTTTGAACCATATATCTCCCATTCGTGGGAGCTTTGTAGCTGCAACAATGGACTCTTATGAAACTTCAAAGGTAAGAGACCCTACATGTGTTGTATTCCCATCAAAACTGATGGTGAATTGCATGGAGAGGTCATCATTGTGGGCCTGCAAGCTACACAAAAATGGCCCCCAGCCTGCACGTAAAAACACCTCCCTGTCGAGTGATCTTGTCCTTGTCACACTCGTTAAAATGGTTTTGAATTGATGTCTAGTCGGTGCAAGTTTACCCCTTTTTCGAACCGACTAGACTATTGTCGAAAAAGGTACCCCAATGGAGTTTCCTTTTATGCTTTTTAAGACTCTCTAAATATGAAAAATCACCGCGCTTCCCTTCTTTGGGCTCGTTAAACTTACATCGAAGGACATTACCATTGTGTGTTCTATCAACCGCATCTGCATCCTTTACCTTTCAGTCTGGTAACAGTTTGCCTTTGCATCTTAACACCTTTGGCCATTGGAGGATTTTTCCCGAGTATCATTCCTAGAACATCAGTCTTGTCCTTGTGCCTTGAGCTTGTATGTTTGATGTGCTCGTTCCTCCATTGTAACGTAATATTCCTTTATTCTTTTTCAAAATCATCAAAAAGAACAAAAAAATCAAATATACCCCAAAAAGAGGATGGGAAAAGTATTTTCTTTATTGGCAGCATCATGATTCGCCCTTGGATAAAGCACATCTGTCTGTTTGATTCATCAGACTTTGGGATGTAGTACGACCTTAGGAAGATTTGCTCGCTATATTGAGTGGTGTCCTCCACCGTTTGGTTACTCTTCCAAGCATATGGAGAGTTTGCATTGCCTCCTGCTTCGTAGACTTATGATTAATAGATATGTTGCCTGATTCTTATCACTTGTCATGCTATTGTCCAAGGGAAGTTTGTTACTTAGCCTAAGTCGGCCACTCTGCAATATGTCTATTGTCTGCATACCCGGCCATCCTGAACGTCCAATCAAGTCTTTGTGGTAATGCATGCAGGCCATCATTCAATCAAGTCTTTTTTTTGAAATCACTGAAGCCTTTAGTCAGATCATCAAGATTATCAAGTCCACAGCAAACCCGAACCATCGAGATACTCACGGGTAGTGCAGTCGTACAATCATATTACGCTCCTACCCGAGTTTTAGGAGATTTTTGAAGTTGTTGCTCGAGCTTTGAAATACAACCATCAGGCCGAATCGACGAGATGGATACTCTATGTATATCTTTCTGATTTAAAGATGTAGCTTCGCTGTGTATTGTTAAAGCGGATACTCTTTATAGTTATTTGACATGGATCTGCGGTGTATTTGATTGGTAATACATGGTTACGATTTATCGAGCATGGGGTATGCAGCCTCGGTGAGACATTTGATATTTCTTACAGACGGCACCTCCTGATTCCCGATTCCTAGGCTCACTCATTGAGCATATTAGTACAGATTGGTAAAAGAATTGGTAATGTATTTGACCATCAGTTTCTCTTACGACCTCACACATTAGGGCATCTGCTGTAGCCCTAAATTGCACCATCCATGCTTACGTGGCATCCCGGGGCCAACTCATTGCCCTTCATTGCCGAAAGCCATGCTAAACATACTCTTCAAAACCTCCTAAATTAAGTAACCAGCGCCCTAACCCACTATTGGGCACGCTGGAACACGGGCAGGCCTTATACTGCACACGATGGAACAGGCGGCCCACCTGCGACGCGTTTACTAACAAAGAAAAAAAATCCGGGAAAGTTTACGTGAATGAAAATCTTTGGAGTCGATTAGAGCTGGAACTCCCGACCATGCATGGCGAGGGTTCGTCCAAATACCTAAATCCTTCTAGCCTATAAAGAAGGGGTAGGGTACTATTCAAAAAGGAGGAAAAATCATAGCAAAAAAACTCTCGCCCAATTTCTACGAGATCCATTTTGTCCCGGCCATTTAGCCTTTCCTCAAGACTAAGAATAATTCAAGCAAAGCGGTTGGAGGGACAAAGAGAGGAGAGCAGTCGGCGGGATCAGGAGTGGTGGTCGGTCTCTATCATCATTGTAAGTTGATTCATCGCGAGATTAATAAAAGATACTTTTCCCATCCCAAATGCACGAGTCTTATGTGTTTCATTTTGATTTATGTTTAATCTCTAACCCTCTAATTGCAGAGCAATAGCATGTATCGCGTAGTTTTGTCTTGATTAGGGATAAGCTTTTTGGAAGAACGTGAAGAAAGGAGATAAAGTGCAGCGGATCTACACCAAAGCGGCGATAAAAGGTTAGTTGGTTCCTCCATGTTTTGCATGTGAAAAAGGGTTGAGGTTTGGGGTAGAAGGTTAAAGTAATTTCTTAAGGGTCATGATCGCATGCAAGTTTAAAGCCCTAGATTTTTAGTCGAAGTGAATTATAATTTCCCAACAACGGTGGTGACTCCACTAGGGAGATTTTACTCTTAGGGTTTACGGATTCAGAGGTTTTTGGGTAGTTTCAAGGAATAAAGTTTGTTTCTTTGTTGTTTTGTTTTAACATTGGGTAAAAACTAGCGAGGGAACACGGTTATCAATACCGATTTCCCTTGGTACATTTAGCGAAGCAGATTTTCTTGGGACTTCTGAGGAGGTACATCGCGGCTGAGAGGCACATGCAGCGTGTAACCGCTCCTAACTTTCTGACCCGTGATGTGAGCGCTTCTTTGTAGTGGTTTCAATAGCGATGTAGAGCCGAGGGAAGCTTAAAGTCTCCTCTTCCACTGTCGGAAGTTTGCCTTCTTAGGAGTTCACGGATCTGTCGGGTCTTGTTGGTTTCTGTCTTTCTTTTAGATGCGCCTTAGTGTGGGTTTTCTTTGCATTTGTTTTTCTTTTTCAAAATTTTCCTTTTACATTGAAAGTAGCATCAAGCCTTTTAGAGACCACGGTTGTCGATACGGTGGCCTTTCGGTCACGGGCCTACATTGTGTTGTTTTATCTTAGCTTTATACAACGCTCCAGGTTAGCGAATACCCGTAGCTGTTATAGCTACGCATGCGTTTGCATGCATGTTGTTTCAGTGACGGTCGCGGGCTTGATTCAATATATATTATTTTTCGACTTGGGTGGGGCAGTCATCCCCTCTGTGGTGAGAAGAGCTCCTCTCGGGGTTTATAGAATTAAAGAACGCGGTCCGGCGAGGTTAGGGCATCTTTTCCTTAGCCTGTGTTTTTAGTTGATGTTTTGATAGAAAAAGACAAAAGAAAAAAATGGTTTATGGTTTTAGGCAAGTGTTAGAATTGGTGCTTTCTTGATTTCTTTTCCGCATCTTTGCTCTGATTCTTTTCGCGATCTGCGCTTTTCGGCCCGGTTTATTTTGTTCTCTTGGTTTTGTGCTTGTCAACATTTTCCCTTGTTGCATCATTTTGCAATTAAATAAAAAAAAAATCTTGTTTCATTTTCTTCGCCCGATTTGAAGGTTGTGTTGTTGCATCCGGTTAGCTAGGAAAGAAGTCTTTGCATAAGTTTTTGCAGTACATTTAGAGTATAAGTATACCTTGATTTGAGTGAAATTACTTGGTGTTTGCTGCATGAGATCTTAGGAAAGTTGAAAGGAAAATAAGTCTTTCTTGTTGAAAAGTTGTTGGTTTGCATTTTTGTAAAATTTTGTTTCCAAGCATTTCTTGTTGATTTGCTTTGAGTCTTTTTACACACCATCGGTTTCACTTTCATACCTTGTGACTTAAAAATCCCATTAAAATCAATGCTAATTAAAATCAAGTAGACTTTTGTTTGTAGGGTGCATGCACTAGCTTTCGGGGACTAGGGCCTTGGAATAGGTTGGAGAGTAAATTCTCCAAGGCCACCCAAACTAAACATTAGATGCATCCAATAGAAATTCTTAGAAGTCGGTTACGGAAAGTTATCCATGACCCCCATAACACGAGGGCTAAAAGCAGTGTAAGGAAAGATGGCGAGATAACCCCTCAAAATTTGGGCCGGCGTAGTATTGGAGAACACATATCGGGGATTTGTTGAGGGATTCCATCGTTTGCATTTGCCCCGGGCGTTACGTGGGTCTCGAATCCGTTCGAGGTCCTCAATTGTCTTCGAACCATTTGCTCTCAATACCCTTAGCGGGTTTTGGACTTGATACCCTTCTCATTTGTGGTCTACGACTATCGATTGCTGCCCACACGGTGGCCCCGTTCGTCTTTGGCAAACTAGTTGCCCTATCTTTCTAAGGAACATACGGTGGCGTGGGGGTATACCGGTACACAGAACGGACATCGGGCCAGCTGCGGTATGCGGGAGGGTTCTTAGTATTCAGGTTCGCACTTAGGTAAGTTGCTCTGAGTGTTGGTTGTTGTGTTGTTCTTCCAACTAGTTTAGTGCTTGCTTGATTCATCTTCTAGAGGCTTTCTTTTAGCGAGTGTTACTATTTGTTCATGTAGAATACCTTGGCGTGTCATGAATATTCTCACCGCAGGTGGAGGATTGAGCTCCATCGGTCCACGAAGGCTTACCGGGCACATACCAGAGTTTATCTTGGAGCCACTGCCACCATTGGTGAGCTAGACCATCCGGGGGTCTTTTCGAAGCAACTAAAGTTTTGAGCTTTACGAACAACTTCAGGAATGTGTAATCTTGGATTGGTTGAAACCTCAATAGCGATATACGGACACTAGTTATTGTGCCAGTCCAATTTACCGAACTCCTTTCAGTGCCTCATACAACTATGGCAATAGACGCTGCTACTTCCTCTGCGGAATTCTTCCTTTCCTATCACTGTTGTTACCACGGAGAAGCTTCTCCTAACTTGTGGGTTTTCAGCGATCAGGGCCACCATGGTCTCAGTCGCAACTCGTCCTTGCAGTCGTGAGGCCCCATCTATCCGCGGCGGCCACACCTCCTTATACACCCCTGGTGTGGCCGGGCCCTCCATTTTCATGCAGGATGCTAGTTTAGGAACAAGTCCTGTACTCACTCGCTCCCGATTTAGGACTTTGGAGTGCGGTGAGCTCTAATGCTCCTTTGTAAGGTCAACTTGGGGGAATTTTTTTCCCTTTCAATGCTTTTCCTCCATGGCTGGAGGTCCACGATTTCCTCCTTAGGTCCCTCGTCGCTCGGTGGTCCCTTGGTGAGACCGCCCAGAGGCGGCCACCATGAGTTCACTTGGGCCAGGGAGTCAAGGACCACTGGCATAAACTCGGCCCGGTGGAGTTCGTCACCATTTGTTTGGAGCGGGACGTTTGGTCTGTAACACGTTCACACCCACTACTTTCCCATCAGGTGGCACTCCCATGTTTGGATAGTCTACTCCGGCGCATGGTACTATTCCTGCGTAGGGGGGAAACCTAGGAACTTATTCCGCATCTGGGCCTTGTAATTCTTGGCAAGGATCAATTCCATCGTCATGAATGTCGATCTGGGGTATTTATTTTCATAATCAATGGAACCTTGGACAAAGTACTATGCCTATCCTTATGGGACCGACATGGGGTAATCCTTCCCAAAGTCCACCAAACCCGATGAATGCCCAACATCCTATATGCCCTTTATGGGGAATCGTGTGATGTCTCCGCGAGATCACCGAGAACCCTTACGGTGGGGCCATGGTTTCTGCGAACCAGGGCTGACATCCCAACACAAAGCAACCTGGTGCTAGTCAAACTCCTGGACCCTTTTATCCTGGCTATCGGCAACAACCTAAACTACCCTTCTTGGCGATGTTACACTTTCAGTTGACATGGTTGTTAAATGATCCTGTCTGTCACGATCCACGTTGGCATCATATGCCAATGTAGTTATATGGACATTCCAAAGTTAGGGACAAGCCCCTAGCGAAGATCGGGGATCGCATGTGACTACCCTCCACCTTTGGTGTTCATATAACTCGAAGATATTTCCGGAGTCCCACGTTGTGATTGTTTCAACGCCTCTCATTAGGGTCTTGTGAAATCAGTACATAGAGCTTGATGGTTCCACTGATACTCTTCTTTTGGTGAACTGGCGGTGGCCTTCCTTAACCATTTCGGTTACGTGAGATCTGTGTCGACCTGAGTTTCTAGCCAATTTTGAGCAGACGCCGGCGGACCATATCTCGGATCATGATCGAGAGTGGCAACGCCGAAAGAATCTTATCAAGTGCAGATCCACCAACATTTCACAGCGATTGGTTCCTTAAGTATTTGGTACCGCAATTATCCAAATACGTTGCGACTTCAGGGGTTTTCTCAGAAGATGATGCCATCATGAGAGCTCAACGGTTTGAGCTTATCTATTCTCAATCACGGTTTTCTTTTTACAACATCTTGCCGGATGCACCACGGTCAATCTTGGATAAGACCGGGAATGAGAGAGCCGGACCACATGCCGATGGTATCGTTGGTTCGGCACAAACCAAACGGTGAGCAATTGACAAAACAATTGCAACAATTATTATACAACACTTTCGATGACCAACCAAACTACTTCTTTGGTTGCTCCTCCCGCCATACATCGGGAAGTACACTCCATGTAGATGGCTTAACCCAAAGGCCAATCAACGACTGAGGAAGAAAAACAACAAAAGGTAAGGGTTGAAACCAAATGATAATTCTAGCGAGGGCACCACGGAAAATTGGAAGGTGAGGTATCCGTGCAGCTTGTGTGTGGAAGACCACCCAACCCATATATGTCCTCGACTTACTTGAGGAGGGCCAGTTTATCACCGCGAAACAACGAGTGTGTTGATAATCCCTTCGACATGGGCCAAGAATTTAACTCAAGCCTCTACAAGTCTTGAAGGGGAAGCCGAAACCTACCCTCCCCAAACACTTCACTTCGAGCGGTATGCATGGACAAAGTGGCGGCTTTACAATAACGACTAGAACACCGCGACTATAGTAAACCAAGTGCCTCAGAGAAGAGAAAAATTTGAGATCCCATCTCTTCCTCTCAAGATCGAGAAGATGTTGGGTGAAACAATGATACACATTCCAAAAGGTGCATTTAAGCGGGCTTCTCACAACCCAATCGCAAGGGCCGCCCTGAATTACTCTGTGGTGGAAGATTTATCCCAAACCCCTTGTGCTGTAAAACACTGGAAGTCCTCAAAGTTGCCCTGCTCGAAGAAAAGCCTTGTTGAATGCTTTTGGCTCTACTGAGACTTTTAATCCCGGTACCATCATGTTAGATATGACTAAATTGAAACCTCATCTCCCATAACACATTGCGTTTCAGAAAGTAGTGGCTCACACCATGAAAAATTATACTCAGAATATTTTCCACACGGTGGTAGACGAGGACACTTCGACTTGCATTATGTCGTTAGCATCTTGGAAATCCATTGGTCAGCTGAGTTATAGTCACCTACTCTCCTCAACTGTGCGTTCGATGGATTTGTTCTTTCGGCCATGGCATCATTCCTTCTTTCCACATGCAGTTAGAAGGGAAGACGGTGTCGCGTCAGTAGAGGTAGTTGATGCCCCATGGAGCTGATCTATTGTTAGGTGGAAACAGTTGGACTTATGCAATGCAATCAGTGGTCACTACCATCTTCCGAGTCTTATTGTTTCCACATGAAGGCGGATAGTGACCATTGATTAGTTGTCCTTCTCGAGGCCTGACCCAGCAGAGGGGGCATCCGCGGTTCCCATGATAGATAATATTCAAAGTGTCGTTAACATGGGAGTTGGTTTGTGTCCATGTTGTTGATGGGTACTTTCGATTACCCACCTCCCTCATGGCGATGTCAAGTTTATATCAACTCACCACAAGGATGAAATTTTCCATGTTTCGTCGTTCCAAACGACTTACTTCGAGGATCGTGGACTCTTCCCTTCCCCATCTGACCGATGGATGGGAAGACGGAGACGGCTGGCATGTCCATGCCAGCAATGCGGCCCGGCCGAAGTAGTACTCTTTATTCCGACAAGCTTGACTACTCGATCATTCCACACACAAAGAGTTGGATCCACTTATAGACCTATCGGGCTGGAGGTTCTCTTTCTACCACCCGATTCGTTAAGACTTAGTCTTGCCTTAAATGAAGCTATAATGAATCAATGGCGGTATGGATAAACCTTGGGGCGATCTTCATCCGCAGTTATATTTCCTCCCAGTTGAGCGAATCGAGGCGGGGAGAATTCACCTATCACCATGGCGGAGATCAATATGTCCATTAACCTCTTAGCCACGGATATTTACATCTTTGAGGAAATATGGCGACTATCAACAGCATTATTAATATCTCCAGAACCCATGGCTTTGTGGAGAATGTCTTCATCGGGCCGGATTTCTCCCCTGAAGAGATTGATTCACCGCGAATCTTTTCAAAGAATTTCAGCGGCGTTTTTGCACGGTCTGCTTATGAGGAAATGCTAGGCATCTGACCCGCAAAGAGTCTATCATGAGCTAACTTTGTTGTTTTCAAGCTCACTTTGAGATCAAAAAGAAACATCCGGTGAGACCGCATTTATGCTTTTTGATCTCGTCGGGATTAAGCTGAGAAAAAAGTAACCATCATGGAGTCTTTTTTAAGCCCTTTCGGACTCCTTAAGATGAAAAGATTGATAGTGACCTTGTTTCTTCACACTTTCGTTAAGCTGGTCAGGAAGAACATTCCTTAGCTTGGTCTCCTTTTAAAGCCCTTTTCATACCCTCTAAACGTGAAAATATTTAGAATCTTGTGGCCTTTCACATTCGTTAAAGTGAAATTTGAAGTCGCGTCTGCGTCGGTAGTTTACCCCTTTTAGGTCATTGTCACTTTCGTTAAAATGGTTTTGAATTGATCTAGTCGATTGCTAGTTTACCCACTTTCCAGCATTAGACTATTGCTCGAAAAAGGTACTATGGGTTTCCTTTTATGATTTTCATGCTTTCTAAATATGAAGAATCAGGTGCGCCTTCTTTGGGCTGGATTAAACTTACATAGGAAGGGCGTTAGCATTATTAATGTTCTATCAACTGCTTTTGCATCCTTTACCTTTCAGCCTGGTAATAGGTTGCCTTTGCATCTTAACACCTTTGGCCCTTAGAGGATTTTTCCCGAGTATCAATTCCTAGAACATCAGGTCTTGTCCTTGTGCCTTGAGCTTGTATGTTTGTTGTCCTCGTTCCTCCATTGCTTAATCAATATTCCTTTATTCTTTCAAAATCATCAAAAGAACAAAAATCAAATATACCCAAAAGGGATGGGAAAAGTATTTTCTTTATTGGCGGCATCATGAGTGCAGCCCTTGGATAAAGCACATGCAATGGTTTGATTCCATGGGGACTTTGGGGATGTGAAATCCGCAGAGCCTTGGGAAGATTTTGCTTTCCAAAGCTATATTGGTGGTGTCCTCCACCATTTGGTTACTCTTCAAACATATGGAGTTCGCGTTTGCCTCTTTTAGCCATTAGACTTATGATTAGCAGGATATCTTTGCACGAGTCTTATCACTTGTCGTTACTTTATTGTCCAAGGAAGTTTGTTACTTATCCTGAATCGACCACTCTGCAATATGTCTATTGCTCGACCATCTTGAAATTTCAATCAAGTCTTTGCTCGAAATCAACGACTATGATCCGATCATCAAGATTATCAAAGTCCACAACCCGGCCGAGCGTCGAAGACCCTACAGGTAGTGCGATTCGTTACACTCATATTACACTCCTACCACCGAGTTTATAAGATTTTGAAGTTGTTGCTTGAGCTTTGAAGATCTCATCTCCAGTCATCAGGCCGAATCATCTTCTGTGAGATGGATACTTTCTATGTATATCTTTACGATTTCGAGATGTAGATCTGTTTATGTATTGTTAGCGGCTACTCTTTATAGTTATTTGGCATGGATCTATAGTGTATTTGATTGGTAGCCATGGTTACGATTTATCCAGAGAGCATGGGTATGCCTTCCTTGGTGAGACATTTGATATTTCTTGCGGACGACACCTCGATTCACGATTCACGGGATCACTTATTCAGCATATCAATACAGTTGGTAAAGAATTGGTAATGTATTTGACCGCCAGTTCTCTTCTAACCTCACACATTAGGGGCATCAATTATAGCCCTAAGTACACCATCCAGCATGCTTACACGGCATCGGGCCAACTCATTCCTTCATTGCACCAAAACCCGCAGTGAACAAACTCTTCAAAAACCTCCTAAATTAAGTAGCTCGCGCCCTAACCTATCATTGGGTGCATTGGAATTCTGGCAGGCCTACTTTTGCAGCATTGGAACCTTGGTAAGCCCACTACAACCCAGCATTTACCTACTAAAGAACGAAAAATGGAAAGTTTCTGACGGGATGAAAAGATTTGGGTTAGTTAACTAGAACTCACAGCCATGCATGGCCAAGAGTTAGACTAAAACCAACTCTAGTAGCCTATAAAGAAGGGAGTAGGGTACTATTCAAAGAAAATCATATGAAACTTTGCCCAATTGTGGTCGTTTTGTCCCAATAGCCTTTCCTCAAGCTTTAGGAGAATTCAAGCAAAGCGGTTGGAGGACAAAGAGGAGGAGCCCAGGATCGGGGTCAAGGAGGAACGGTGGCTGGTCTCTGTAATCATTGTAAGTTTATTCATGTTGAGATTAATAAAAGATACTTTTCCCATCCCAAATTATACCGCGAGGAGTCTTATGTGTTTCATTTTGATTTATGTTTAATCTCTAACCCTCTAGTAGAACAATAGCATGTATGCGTGGTTTTGTCTTGATTAGGGATGCAGCTTTTTGGAAGGAGCAGGAGAAGCAAGGAGATAAAGCGCAACATAGGATCTACACCAAGCAGCGATAAAAAGGTTAGTTGTTTCCTCCCATGTTTGCATGTGAGAAAAGGGTTGAGTTTGGGGTAGAAGGTTAAAGTAATTTCTTAAGGGTCATGATCGCATGCAAGTTTAAGCCCTATGCTTGTTAGTCCGTGGGGTATAATTTCCCAATGACATTCACCTCCATTATATGATGCGAGACGCTAGCTTTTCTGTCTCATTCTCAACTAAAGCTTTCCATTTCTTAAGTATGAAAAACTATCCCATATTTTTGTCGAATACGATAAACCCAAGTTTTCTAGTTGCATCATCAATAAAGTAACATAATAATGAGACACCAAGAGATGATACACGAGTTGGTCCCCATACATGCGTATGCACAAAGCTCTAACCTTTTCATTCTTCTTTTCTTTTCGGAGCTGCGAAATATGACTCTCTTTTGTTTCCATAAACCGCGATGCTCCACGAAGTCCAAAATCAAAGATTTGTTTAATATCGGCAACAAATTTCTTTTGTGTGAAGGATCTGCATACTCTTCTCACTCATGTGTCCCAACCTATGATGCCATAGTGTTGTATCAACTCTTGTAGAATATAAAGATATAGAAAAGTTAGTATTACCAATACATAGATACAGATGTGTACCTACCTTCTCTCCTTTTGCTATCACCAATGATCCTTTGATGAACTTCCACATCTTATGCGTAAATATGGTCTCCTGGCATAAACATGGCCTGTTGAAATCAGATTTTTGCTTAAATATGGAACATATTTTACCTCTTTCAACAACCCGTTGGTTTCCATTTAGTTGCTTTATTTTACCTTTCCCATTCCAACAATTTTGCATGGTTTATCATCCTTGGAAATGAATTTGTCCAAAATCACCTTGAACATAATCTAGAAAATGTTTCCTATGGGGTGTGGCATGAAATGAAGCTCACAGATCTACTACCCAAGACTGAGAGAAATATTATCTCTGAGAAGAATCAAAGCATCTTGTAACACATCACACATTTGCTTCCTGATTTCTCTCTTTTCCATCTCTTTGTTTCTTTGGAGCTCTGGAGTCTTTTTAGGATGTCCTTTCTTCCCACAATTCCAACACTCCTATCTTTCCAAGTGCGGTTGGATCTGCCCTTCCTAGAATTCTGGCGGTTCCCTGAGCCCTTTCCTCTATCAACGTATCCATTCCCCTATTCTCCATGTTCAGCGCATTTCATGATGTCTCACCTATTAGCTTTTAAAATTATGTTTCCTCACTAAGGATAACACCAACAACATCATCAAATTTTAAGTATTTGAACCGGAGACAGAGTTACCCACGGCCATGACCAAACCATTCCGACTTTACGGCAGTAGGCGCAAGATTAGAAGAGACCTAACCTCATCATCAAAGTCCCTTTTCTGAGAACTTAGTTGATTAGTAATAAATTATTAAATTCATTTAAATAATGCATATGATTCCACCTTGACATCTTCATATTAAATAATCTCTTCATTAGAAATACCTTATTAGACAGGGGTTTTCGCCCTGGTGTAATAGATCCATCAAACCATACGTTTGTCTTTTTCTTTGAAATATTAGCAGAAAGCCAACGTATTTGCCGAGGGCTCATCCATTATCGTTCGACCTTTCACGTCAAGAATATCCCATTCTTTGTCCTTCATATTATAGACTTCTTTGCTACTCCACTTAATGGTAGGAATAGATCCTCCGATATAAATAGTCTTCCATCTGCATCTTCCATAGCGGGTAGTTTTGGTGGATTTAAATTTCGACCCTAAACTTTCCATCTTCAACGTTAAATTTCTCGACCCTAAACTTTCCATCTTCCAACATTGCTCCCACTCGAACCAAGAACCCTCTTTTCCTGCGAGTTACCTTATGCTTTGATACCAGTTGTTAGAAAAATAGGACCGCGGAGCAATAAAATAAAACAAATGCAGAAACAAAACACAGAAGACACACAATACAAGAGAGACAAAGATTTACGTGGTTCACCCAGTTTTGTCTACGTCCACCAGAGAAATTGCCAGGTCATTCCTTTATTATTATCCAGCAAATGAAGGGATACAACCTACAACAAAACCTGCTGTAACTTCCTCTTCTTTCTCTCACAGTCTCCTCTCTCAGAATACAATATTCACCATCAACCATAGTCACGATACATTTCCCTCATAAAAGAGGGTTTCCTTCTAGGGAAAAAAACCCTAACATAGTCTCTACCGTTAGATCTGTGACCTTATAATGAACGGTCCAGATTTACGATGAAATTACAATATACTTTTACAAGGCAATTTTTGCTTCAGGGGCTTCACCCTCGAACCCCCGCAAAGGGGGCACCCTCCCTTTGCACTCCCCCGCGTGGAAGAGTGTACATACTTCTCGGGTGTAAATACTTCATGGGGTATAAACACGGCTGAAATCAAGGACCTTTGAATAAGGAAGATAATCAGGCTCCACAACCAACAACAAATCCTTTTACAATCTCTCACAGGGACTTGCACTCAGCTCTGCAAGTCTTACCCAAAATGCACAAATCCTTGATCACACAGATTCAACCCTTGGCACTTAGACTACATCACATAGATATATCACCTTCTCCCTCTATATGGATTATACATATATATATATATATACAAAATAGGCCTAAACATGGGTACACCCATGGGCTGACATCCCAATCCTGTTACATTATCCCCAAAAACCCAAAAAGGACCCAAAAAGGGGTCTAGCTTCCGTGATTTCCGCTTCGCGTTGCGCTCCATCTTTGACAAGTTGTCAAAGTCCCAAAAATGGTCAAATATGACCAAGTGTTCCTCAAAACTTGGTCAAGGGCCAACATGCCCCCAACACTCACTACTGAATCGTCCCGAATCACTCAGGTTTGGGTAAGTTTTCCTCAAAGGTATCGAGCTTGGCTTGAGCTTCTTCAACTTGTGCCTATGCTACTTATTCTTTCTCAACGAATTCCTGAACAATCGCTTCACTGATAGGTCCTTCTAGTTGTTTCTCAACTGTAACAACTACTTGTTCTAGTAGTGTTCCTTGGACTTCAATTTCTTCAAACAGTAGGTAGGCCGCCTCCTAGCTCAGCTAGAGTTTCTGGGTGACTTTCATCACTCTGTTCGGTGTGGTAAGAATGAGTTGTTGGACAGTGCACTATTCCTGGGATCTCTTCATCCTCTCGATGTTTGACAGGAGCTTAAGTTGCGCCTGTACTATATCAGTGTGTTGCTTTTCTTCCTGGAGTTGGGACTCCATTTTCTTCAAATCTGGGTCTTCAGATAGTTGTTCATATATCTACGTGCTTCTGCTACTTAGTTGTTTACATTCTGCAACAAGTGTTTTAATCCTCTCAACTACGCTTTGAGCATTCAATTCTTTTTGGTCATGCACTTCTTGCAGAGTCTGTGGTATGGTCTGAAGCTCTAATTCCATGACCCTTTGTTGAAGTTGTTGAATAACTTCAACCAGCTTCATCACTTGGCACTCTATGGGCTCTTAATCTTTCTTCTCTAAGCCGGTCATAGAGAAAAATGCTTTGTTGATTACTTCTTCAATTCCTATCTGCTTTGTGAGCATCTACTCTTTCTCTTTTTGTATATTCACTCTATCTTCTTCAAATTTTTCTTGGAGAGCATTCTTCTCTTGTTGCGCAGCTTGGTGTTGTTCAATAATTTCCTCCTGTGCTTTCTTGAGGGCCTGGGTGGCCTATGATTTTTCTTCCTGAGCATGTCGAAGGCGTACTTCGACTGTATCATCAATCTTGCAGAGCTGAACTGATTCATCTCCCACTTATGTTGTTCCTTCTGGCAGAGGTGTTGTAGAGTTTTCTCAGCTAGACTGGAGTGTTTGTTGTACTCCTTGGAGTGCGATCTCAATTTGGCTATACATTTTTTTCTGCTTCACCTCCTACTTCTCTATGATTTCCTTTGAAGAATCATTGACCACTACAACAATGAATCAAATTCATCCAACGTGAGGGAAATTCGCATCTTGGTTACAGGGGTTCTTGGTTTCTTTCTGGAGGAAGCTTTCAGAGGTGAGACCTTCCTTTTCTTCGATGAGTCTTGTTCATCCCTAGGCAGTGGTACTTCGAATTTCTAAGTTTCTGTATCACCTTCTTCATCTGGCGAAATGGAAATCATCCTTACATATAGGATGTCAACATCCTGGACTTTCAGTCTTCTTTGTCATTTTTGGTTTCTTTGTCTTACTCGGCCCAGGTGTATCCTGCAGAGTTTCAGGGTTGTCGATGTCGGACATTTCTGTAGGGTTTACTGAAACAAGGAGGTTTTCCAACCATTCCTTGGTGATTTCTTCTAGGTCTTCTTCTGTCATCTTATAATAGGACTAAAGTTGTTGTTGGTTCTCATCAATGCGTGGGGTTAGGTATATAAAGTGGTGGTCTGTGATGAACTTTATCAGAGGTTGGAATCTCTGTAAAGTGTTCGGGGTTATGCGTGGTTCACTCCTTATGGATTCTTTCAATTGGTTCTAGTACATGTGTAAAACGACATTCTATTTCCATTTCTTGCTCATGTCGTTCGAGTCCCATAATGTACTAAACTTCACACCTAGTGGCTCAAAGGGGTCACGGTCCGAGAAGGTTGCACCTTCCGGTAACTCCCATGCAACAAAATCCATCAGTATTAGGAGCGAGCTAAAATGAAGTTCATGCCCCTGATCCTGGGCTTCTCTACAATCAATCTCTAGTTGATTCACCAGGTACTTCACCGAGTTCATCTATAGTCCCTCTACGCAAACTAGGCACTTTCCTGCGAGGTCAATTACAAAGCCAGATACTTGTGTTGGTCAATTCTTGCATACCAACTTCCCTGTGATTAGTTGGCATGCGAGGTGCACTGTGCCACTTTCAATAGAAGCTACATTGTAGCCTCTCATGCGTTTCTCAACATCGCCATAGGATTCTTTGATCTTCTGTGCAAGAGCGCGGTCTGTGGTCTTTCCAGGATAGTACTCATGGGTATCAGGGCCCTGCATGCTAAGCCCAATGATCCTATTTATCAACGCCAGATCAATAATTATGTGACGATATAACCACAGGTATCCTCCATGGTAACTTGCTAGAAACAATTTTACACAAGAATTCACCTCCTCGTGTCTACTAAAATGCTGTATTTTCATAACATTGAGCAAAGTAGATTGCTCAAGGTTCATCGTCCATTGTTGAGGGATGAGATTTGAATTTTTTCCCTTAGTTCCCATCAAGTACTTATACGTGGAGAGCATGTTGTAATCTTTATGGTCCCCCAGGTTGAAGTCGCAAAAATTCAACGTTGTAACCTTGTCTTGATCTGCATGGTAGGTGCGTACTCCTTTCGGTAGATATGCAGTGACTAGGGTGTATTCAAAGTCTCTAGGGACACTGTCCCTGTTAATCTCACCGTGCAGAGGGGGTATGTAAGCTGGTAGGATGGATGGCACTAAGTTCGCGTTGGCTATGTCATCCTTATGCTTAGTTCTTCTTTTTGCGCTGACTCGAGATATTCTCGCTCGAGCAGTCGATAGAGAGGATTTCACTCCTCCCGTCGATGATGCTTGGACTCTAGTGGACATTCTTCTTTTTGAAATGACTCTCTCAGTTATTAAATTGAGAAGGACCTGTGTGATGGATTCCTCAAGTTCGGTGAGATCGTTGGACATACGCACTCGGGAAACATAATCGGGGTCACGATGATCTCAAAATGAAGCACTAGGATGAACAATCTGCTTGCAATGGTCACTATAGACAATCACTAGTTTTACGGGCTTCGATTTTTCAGTTGGAAAAAGTGTTCTTCGAGCACGACGCAACAAGCTAAATAGGAAATTCTTCAATGGTCTGCTTGCAATGGGTATGAAGCTTTCATGAACATTGATCCATCCATTATGGCATGGTCCAACAGTCTGGTGGTGATCCTTTAATGCTTTTCTATCCATTCGGGGTGAAAGTCGAATGGGTATATCGGCCCATCGACTATATTACTTCACCAGGATGAAGTGTCGTATGTGTTAAAATAATGTAACTGCAAAGTGTATTCTTATTATTCATTAGATCAATCCCCATTGTGGATTGATCATGTTGACTATTGTAAAAGGACCAAATCCTGTTTTGCGGATTGGTCATAATGTAATTGTAAAAGGCAAAAGAAGAAGTCGGCCCTAGAATATATCAAGAGGCCCTGAAATATAATAAAGGTGGTTATAACCACCCAGTTGGAGAAGTCGACCCTACCAATGAAGAGACACTTCACACGTGCCAGTCTTGCATAAATAAGGAGGCTAGCACCTCACTTAGACACACAACTCACTTGCTCATTGAGAGACAAGTTTCAGAACTGCAGTTAGAGAAGAAGGAGAGAGAGTGGCACATCTTTGGGAGAGGATATTTTGTATTAGTTTGAGTTATATATCAACATTGTATTGGCTATCTATAATAAGGAATTTTTGCTGGGTTTTCTTCCCCTAAAGGGTTTCCCAGGATAAATGTTGTGTCTCTTGTGATTGTGTATTTCTTAGTGATCTTGTATTATGCTATTGTTATCTATTGAAATGCAAAGAACTATAATAATGGATTAAACATTAACATGGTTTCAGATCCAAGCTGAAGGAAGCATCTTTCATAAGAGTGAAAAATGTCATTGTTGTCGTACCTGCAAATTAGGGCTTTTTGACGTTGAATCTTTTCAGCCCTAAAACCACCTAGAAAAGTGTGCCCTCCGCCAAGGATTACTTTGACACTCTTAGCGCACCTTTTCAGTGGATGGATCTCCCAGAAAGTGAAACCCTAGTTTCACAAAGTACTAGAAAACCAGTGTACCAGAAGTACCAGAGTACCAAAGGTACTAGAAAACTAGAAGCACCAGTCCAGAAATCCGTAGATCAAGTTTGGAGGAGAAAAAGTTGGATTTTCTCAGATCCAAACACACCAGGATACTCACCTCAGCCAAGCGCACCTCCTGGTAAGTTCAGATTTTGATTTTGAGCAATTTCATTTTTTGGTCATTTTCCTAGATCCAGGTAAAATATGTCTGCAAGCGTTAAACTTGTTGACAAGCTAGAAGGAGTGGAAAAATTCCATGCCTAGAATTATAGGATTGGCCTCATTCTTGAAGAGAATGACTTAGTAATATTCATCAAAGAAGAAGTGTCGGAACCCGCCAATGCTGCAGAGAAGGCAAAGCATCAACAGGACATAATTAGGGCCAAAAGAATCATTGCATATTCAATCAAAGACCAGCTGATTCCTTATGTGTCATCTAAGAAGACTCCAAAATAAATGTTTGATGCCTTGACTAGACTGTATGAAGGAAAGAACATAAACCGGAAGATGAATCTAAGAACTCAACTGAAGAATACAAGGATGCAGA
>SNQJ01S0018537.1:108719-133857 GCA_010110895.2 Picea sitchensis
AGAGAAGAAGGAGAGAGAGTGACACATCTTGGGAGAGGATCTTTTGTATTAGTTTGATATCTCTTGGCATTGTATTGGCTATCTATAATAAGGAAGTTTTGTTGGGTTTTCTTCCCCTAGAGGGTTTCCTAGGATAAATGTTGTGTCTCTTGTGATTGTGTATTTCTCAGTGATCTTGTATTATGCTATTTTTATCTATTGAAATGAAAATAACTATAATAATGGATTAAACATTAACAATATGTCATTGTTCTGAGATCCCGACGAAGCTCAATTCATGCGATTTTTCCTTCTGCGAAGTTTCCTCTGGACTATTATGTAAATTTTCAATCTTGGCCCTCTTCTTACTTAGCTTCCTAGCCTTCTTCCTAGTGAGCTTCATCTCGGTCATCCTTTTTCCATTCTGATCCTTATCTTCTCTCGACATAGTCACCCGCGATGCTGAGATTCTTTCTTCAGATACAAGTGTAATACACCTTCATTATATGGATTAGGTATTTTGGTCTTCTGTGGTTCCTCTAATTATCTTATAGCTTCGACATCCAAGTCCCTGGTGTTCAATAGCTTAGATCTGTTCTCTTGTTCTTCCATCAAGTAGGTGATCTTTCTAGTCATAAATTCCATGAGTTCTTGCTTCTTCTGTTCTAGGGATTCCTTTTCTTCTTTTCTTCGGATCTGGTCTTTTTCAATCTAGATCTTGCCTAAAAAAGATGGAAATGGGTCATAGCCCTCAATAAATTTAATAAATTCGAATTCTTTCTATCGAAGCTCCATGGGTACTCATAGCTATCTGAGTAATCCTTCCACATAGGGTTACCATTTTTCCTTTAAACAACCCTATTTTTCCTAGTGAAGGAACCATAGCAGGCCTTCCTAGGGTTTCCCAAGTACTTTATGTCATAATTTTCATCTATGTTCCCTCATCCAGAGCACAGTTAATGTCGAAGGCTCCTATTCTTAATTCGATTTTCTCCTTTTATTTGAAGATCTCTGACAAACTGGCATCTTTATGTTTATCCAAGGTTTCTTTCATTTTTAGCAACATAATCTCTAATTCTTTCTGGGGTTCTTATATAATCTTAGTTTCTTGATCTCCTTTAGGGTTTGCTTGCTCCATATTGATATTTTCAAGTCTATAAATCATTCTAGCGCAATCCAATACTTCATGGTCCATAGCCTTATAACAGAGGCAACTAGGGTTTCTCCCAAGGCATTCCTTAGTAAGATGTCTTGGTCTTCTACAACTGTAACAAAGAGTTAATCCTCTCTTTTTCTTCAATGATCCCCAAATTTTCTTGTACTTCTTGCTAGGGTCATAATGGCTAGCCTGCAAAAATTTATTTCTAAGATCCTACATACATTGGTTAGTCCAAAAATTGTTTCTATGCATAGGTATAACATATCTTTCATTATTCTTATCAGATCTATTCATATCAAACATTCTTTCATCTAATAATGCCCTAGTTTTAAAGCTAGGACAAAATCTATCAAGCATACCTAAATTCATACTTTAGAAACAAAAAATTTCACTTATTTTACTTCTAAACGGAACAAAGCTTCCAGATCTAAGAACTTTTAACTAATCTTACCTTAATCGGAGGACAGAGATTACATATATTACATCTTTTCCTTAGTATCAACCTCTTTTCTTGTAGATCTGACTTCTTTCCTTCAGATCTATCCTTCCTTCTTCAGCATAGATCTTTTTAGATCAAGTGGATCACTGTGCACTAGGGCATAGATTCATGCACAAAGCTTTCACAATTTCAGAACGAATCTTTGCGCAAAGATTCTTCTGCTCAGTTCCCAACAATCACAGTTTCGGGTCCCAACAATGGAACCATTTGTTGGAAAAGGGGAAGACCCAGGGTTCAACGCTACAACAACACACCAACAAAACCCTATCTATCGGCCCTTTCAACAACACCTGTGAAGCAGATGAAGTCTCACCCGAGGTAGAGGCAGGGGTGGTTGCAAGACTCAGGTGTCTACAACTTTAGCTGGGACACAGATCTGTGATTATAACACTTAGAAATCACCTAGCATAGATTACTCATCAATATTCAACCCTCATGATACTTCGCAGATAGCACAGAGAATCACAGTATGTACTTATATTTTAGATAATCCAACACTTAGCCACAACAGGATATATTAGATTCGGTAGATCAAACACTAAGCATCTTACATACTAGAACTAATATTCATTCATATCTCAGAATCACAAATCATAAATAGATCTATCTAAACACATCAAATCACTTAGCAAAGAAAAAGATAAACACATCAGGTCGAGGCACAGAGCACAACACACATATTTACCGTGGTTCACCCCCACCCTAGGGATACGTCCACAACGTCTTCTTCTTTATTAGATTTAGCTAATTAGGTTACAACACAGATCCATCTAAATCCCTCTTCACATAGGACAGAAGATCTGTGCAACTTGCTAGATCCTTCTTCCTTGCAATACAACACAAAGCCTTCTACAATCTCTCACAGGGACTTTCACTTGACTTTGCATGTCTTACACAAAATACACAAAGCCTTGATCACACAGATTCAACCCTTGGAACTTAGCCTACATCACATAGATATATCATCTTCTCCCTCTATATGGCCTAGACATCCATATATATATATATATACAAAATAGGCCTAAGCATGGGTAAACCGATGGGCTGACATCCCAATCCCGTTATATTATCCCCAAAATGGACCCAAAAAGGGGTCTAGCTTTCGTGATTTCCACTTCATGTTGCGCTCCATCTTTGACAAGCTATCGAAGTCCCAAAAACGGTCAAATATGACCAAGTGTTCCTCAAAACTTGGTCAAGGGCCAACATTTTCTAATAATTGATCCTCTTCTTGTTTGGAAATTTGACATTTTATTTCCTTTCCTTGAAGTCACTCTTTGTGTTTGCTTTCCTAAAGTTAACTTGTTGTTTTATCCTCATTTATTTGACGAAGTGGAAGCTTTTGTGAGGAAATCCAAAGGTTTGTGAACTTTTCATTTGATCTTTGAGGTCAGTGTTCCAACATTTCTCTTTTGTTTGAGGTTTTTGGTTCTTGTTTGTAAACTTGGTTATCTTTGTCTTTCTTGTTTATTCACGACGAGAGTGTATTTTGGTTTTTGTGAGTTTTTCTTTTGATTGTTTAATCCTGAAGTTTGATTGACATTAGAAGTTTTACATCTAATGATCATTCACATACAAACAAAAGGACATATTTTAGTGATTGGTTTGGATTTTAGAAGGCATTTCTAATTTTTTTTTAGCATACATTGGATTTGATTGAGAAATGATTGTATGAGGATGTTGCATCTTAGTGTTTGATAATGAAAAGAACTTTCTCTCTTTCCCTTAAATAAGAATTCATCGAAAGACAAGATTGCTTATCATTTTCTTGTGCATTTTTTGGGAATTGAGTCATAATACCATCAGTTTCATTGTCATACACCCTTTGAGTAAAGAACAACTGTAAAAATGAACGCTAATTAAAAAATTATCTAGAAAAGTTTGTTTTTAGGATCTTCCACCAACATTAGACTAGTATTATCACTTTGGATTAGGATGTGAGTACAACTCTCCAAAATTTTTCAAAACAAACATTAGCATATTGCGATAGGGAGAGAAAATCCAATTGTCGTATAGGCTTTCTGGGATCCCCCTCTCACACAGGGGTTACGCACGAGGTCGCATTCAGGAGAATTATGAATATTATCCCTCCATGGTTGAATTGTTTGTAGTGGTCAGATCATATATTGGGGGTCACTTGAGGTTATACCCATGATTATGTGTGGGAGCCTCTCGAGTTGATTTCAGACTTGTTATCCTGCCCATACATTCCGATTAGACTGTCAACTATACCTGCCCAGGGGCTGACTGTGAGTTGGTGTCCTTAGTTGCCATAATATTTAGGTACTTACACAAGGTGATGGTGAAGGGAAGTCTCATTGTACCTGGAACCGACATTGGTCAAACTCACTCAAGCTCCTTGGAGGGTAAATCCACAATTACTGCGTGGAAGCTTGCACCAAGGTGAAAGTCCATTAAGTAGGTCGCCATTGTAACTATTCCACCATATCCTAGCCCCTTCTTGACTTGATCATGCAATGTTGGATTTCATCACCAACTAGTACGATCATTGATAGAAGTTTTGTTTTCTTGGTTTTGATTCCTAGATTTTATTAGCGCATGTTGTTTCTTTTCGTTAGTTGGCCCTAGATTTTCAGCGTGTACTGTTATTCTCCAAAATTGAGCCTATATATGATAAATTTCTCTGTCAATCGCGTAGGATGCAAGGGATGCCTCTGGAAGGCTACCAACCCTTACCTCCTAAACCTCCAAAAGGCAACTACCGTGGAGATGTAGAAAATCAATCTAACACTGGGAGTGTTGTTACTCCTCCGTTATACAATCAAGAAGGCGCTTTGGTTACGGTTGAGAATCCCACTCCTCGCACTACATATGTGTCGATAACCCCTCTAGAACCACGTTTTCTTCATTTAGATTCCCTTGGGAACATTATAGACAAAGAGGTCCCACAGTTACCTGAGAGAGCATTTACCGAAACATATATGTGATCCACAGAACCAACCTTTGGTGATGAGTATAGGACTCTTGTTCGTCCTACCACTGCAGTAGATACAAATCCCATATATTCTCATTCTGTATGGAGGTATTCATCAAGACGTGATCTTTATGAGAATTTTGAATCCATTCGGCAACCCTTTAATCCTCATGACCCTCCTGGTGAAACAGGACCATCCGGTCAAACTATGAATCACCCCATCATTCAATACATTAACCCTACTGTTACGTCAGCACAAGTCCATCCTAATGCTAGAATCATCACCTCTACTCATTCCCAAGGCACTTTGATTCCTACCCCCACTTTTACAAACCTTCACTCTACAGCTCCACATGTTCCGCATGATCTTGCCGGGACATCTTTGCACCAGAGAATGCAGACCCTTGCCAACCAAATACAACTGACTGGAAGGAAACCACCATCTAGCAGACCTATCCCTCCTTGAGGACCACCATTCTATGGCGGGCCTACCCCCCCGGGGGACAACCCCCTTTTCATGTTCCTCCTGGAGGGAAACCTCCCTTTTCCAGTCATACCCCGATTATTAATCCACCACTGGTAGGGGGAAACCTTCATTTTTTATAAACCCTTCACAATCCTGGGGAGTATCTTCGGGAGGCACATTTACCCAACCCCACGTTGGGGGGCACTCATATCATAACCCAAAAGGAGGAGTATCAAATCCTTTTCCTTCTGAGCCATTTTATTGACAACCTTATCTGGGCATCCCAAACACCACCTGGAGTCCTCAAGGTCAACAACCTTATCCTCCCCAAGGGTCTAATGTTTATCCTCCCCCTAATGTGTATCTACCTCTGGGATCTACTTCTTACCCTCCTCAAGAGAAACATGTTTATCCTCCTTATGGGCAAGAAAATCACCCGGCTTATAATGCTTATAACCCATCAGGTTATGCAAATGTTTCTCAGCCATCATCAAATACTGCTTATCCTAGTCAACAATAACCGTATGTAGGAGGATCTAATGATTACAATTATCCACATAACCCAGTATATGGTCCTACTAGTGTTCCTATGCCACACTAGTATAATTCACAAATTAACCGACAATTACCTTTCCTTGCGACTCTAGATCTCCCAGACTTGTCTCGGTTAACCAATGATCCTATCTTCATTCACCAGTTTGGCCATTTATTCCAACTAAACTTCCTTTTGATATTCCAAAATTTGACGGAAAATCTAGAGAAGATCCAAATAACCATGTGATGAATATCCATTTGTGGTGTTAATCAAACTCCCTCATGGATGAATGTACACATTTGCGTCTTTTCCAGTGAACACTTACGAGCTCTGCAACAAAGTGGTATATTGAACTACCACGTGCTTCTTTTCATGATTTCAACTCTCTTTCCATGTCTTTCTTCACACACTTTCAACTACCTATTCGCTATGAGATGGGTACTGAACTCTTGAATTCCCTTTGTCAAACTAATTCCGTGCATATCTCTTACCATATTCATGAGTAGAGACGATGACAAAGGATGATCAAAGAAATCATTCCTGACATATTATTGGTGGAGTGGTTTACTAAATCACTTTTACCCCCGATCGCGTGTGATTTCGCTATGGGTGGTGCAGTCACCGAGGAAGAAACCATTGCTTGGGCTCAGTACTTAGATTTGTTTTACTCACAATATGGTACTTTGTATGAGTTGCTTATGAATGCTTCTCAAGCTAATATCGATCCATCCAAGTCGTCATCCTCATCTCATGCAGACGGTGTTATCGGTTCCATCAAAACACAATCTACTTCCCAATCGACCACACTCTCCTCTACCTCCCCCCAAACTTAGATCTATGAGGTGAATGCAGTCCAATTTTTCCCTTCACAACAATCTGGAGGTAAGAAGAAGGCAAAAAATAAATGAAAAAATACTAATAACAATGAGCAACCAAAATATCAATCTCAAACACCTGGTACTGAAAAGAAACCACAACGAAAACTGAAATTCTCGTGTATCATTTGTGGTGACGATCACTACACTCAATATTGTCCACATCGCAATGAAGTGGCCAAAATTTTCCAAGGAAATTCACAACCCGCTGTGCTTACTCAGCCTTTTCCAAAACAACAATCCATGGTTGCTCAAACCCCCTCTCCCGAGGGCAGTTCTAGCCATCCTCATGATGAGGCCTCGAAAAGTGCACATATTTATATGTTTAATGGGATTAATTTGACCACTCTCTCTAAGACATATGACACATCGGTTAAACCTGAAAAAGGAAAAGTCACTAATGGTACCGATACTTTACCGGATCCATCACTGTCCTCCGTTAGTCCTCCATCACTTAACATTCTATCTGGACCACTTCAGATTGAGAAACCTACGTTTGAATCTATCTTATGCTCTCCTAAGAGAATCATCCATAAATCTACCTTTAATCCTAGTTCACATGTCGCCCAGAACTATAACATTGTTGAAGATTTGGCTCAAGCACTGTGTGTTATGTCTGTGTTAGAAGTTCTACAACACTGCCCTAGTCAACATAGAACTCTCTTGGTTGCTATTGGCGCTGTTGATCCTGAGTCGTCCAATGATATCATGTTTAACCTAGACAATTATACATCTCGACTCTCCCACCAACTTGCTTTCCAAGTTGATGTTGTTGTTCACAATCAACAAACCCATCGAACTATTCTGGATGAGGGAGCCTCTACTTGTGTCATGTCTTTAGCATGTTGGAAAATTTTAAAATCACTCACACTTAACAAATCCCCAATGATGTTACACACATTCGATGGGCGGTTTTTTCATCCCCACGGGCTTTTACAGTCCCTGCACGTCCAGTTGGGCGGAAAAACCATCATTGTTGATGTCGAGGTGGTCGATGCTCCCCTTGATTACAACTTATTGCTTGGAAGAATTTGGTTTTATGCTATGATTTTCGTTTCCTCGTCGATATTTCGATGTGTACAATTCCCTCATCAGAGAAAAATTGCCATTGTCGATCAGCTAGATTTCTGTACACCTGACGCTCATGCTCCCACTACCAACAATATTCCATTCTTGGGAGATCACAATATCACTTATGAAAGGATTGGTGTTGGCTTGTTGAAATATTTTATCCTTATGGGTACCTCCCCTACACCACTTCCACCGACTACACATCATATTTCCATCGTCGATATGATTTCGACCATGACTTATCAATCTTTGGAATCATCTGACCCTTGGATTGTACCTAGTCCCTTGGAATTTGATGCGCTAGGTGAAAACATGCCACTTAGTCCAACTGAAACATCATATGTTGTTGTCCAATCTGCTTCTCCCTCTTCGGATGACCAACATCTATTGGCACCCAATAGTTACTCGATGCCATCACGGTTCAACTCCTTATCGTCTACGATCGACTACATTTCCCCAATTTTTCTCTTTGATGAATCTATTAGGGAAATGATGAGAATTGGCGAGATACCTTGGGATGAAAACCATCATCAATCCTCTTTTCTTCCCCCTCGTGAAGAAATTTGGGAAGATATACACTCTATCTTCCCTCCTGATGTTGATTTTCCGTTGTCTCCCATGACTTCAACTTTCGATGATTTGGATCTGGTAGTTGACATGGTGATTTCTTCAGTAGGGATATTAGATCCTGATCTCCTTACCCCTGTCGTGGATCTCAACATGTGTTCCTTCTAGAGTGATTTTCTTCCATCCAGTAAATATCTCTTGGAAGCCATGACCAAGTTTTGTCCCTTGACATGGTGTCCTTCCAGAGCGTTATTCTCTTGGAAGCCATGATCAAGGAGAGTCCACGAGCATAGTTTTTCCTCTCTGTGGAAATCTTGTTAAAAAATTAAACATAGGTTACGAGCATAGTTTTGTCTTATCTGTAGCAAGCTCGTTAAAAAATGAAACAAAATCTTTGAGCATAGTTTTCCTCTCTGTAGCAAGCTCATTAAAAAATGAAACATAAATATGGGGATTGGACCCGGAGCCCTGAGAATAGTTCTTTTCCTATGTCAATCTCGTTAAAAAATGAAATAGTCACCTCTATTGAACCTTCTTTTCATCCACTCTGATCCTTTTTCTCCATCTAGTAGAGAAATTGGTGACAACCTCAAATTCGGTGAATGAATTGAAGCTTGGAGGGCATGTTTCTAGACTTGGATGATCATTCTGGAGTTAAGCCACTAGCTTTCAAGATGGGTCCATATTGAGCTTAGTATTTGTTCTTTCTCGTGCTCAAAAAAACATGAGAATGAAACCGACTATACTTTTATCACTTTTTCTGACTCGCATGGATATACGAAAAAGGAACCCATTGGAGTCGTCTTTAAGCTCTTTTCAGACTCTCTAAACATAAAAAGATTGTCGAGTGATCTTGCTTCGTTTCCCACTCATTAAAAGGTTTGAAAGGGCATATTTAGAGTGATAATTTATCTCTTTTTCGTCCTCGCGAGACTAACATTACGAAAAAGGACAACACTAGAGTCATTTTTAAGTTGTTTTCAGACTCTCTAAATATGAAAAATCATCGAGTTTACCTTCTTTGGACTCGTTAAACAATCATACATTGGAGGGCCCATATGGGACCGAACCCTTACTTCTTCTAGTTCATTAAAAAAAGGAAGAGGGACTTACCAAAGGTGAGTCATATCGAGCATGTGTTACCCTCCTCAAGATTGTTAAATTAAAAACAGGTACTCGTCTATCTGGATGGGGGAAAAATTGAAGGAAGCAAGGCAAGCAATTTTGAGAACACTACCAATAACTCTTACGGTCTCCCTTGAACACAGAACTTTGTCTTTGCATGCATTGTAATCCGTTGAACCTCTGCACTGAGCCAATCCTCTGAGTTTCTTTTACTCCTTTGGGTCACCTGACGAAAGTCACAACATCCACTGCATTATCAAGTTTTCGTCCATGTCACGTTTCTGCTTATGTGCCTCAGTGTTCAAGGGAAGTATCTGCCTCGAGAGTCATCCATCACAAATATCCTGTTTCAATACCCGTGTCAGTCTATGTTCATTTGATCCACCAATTACATCTCTCTATCTTTTTCGTGTCATTGATGGGGGATACATCAAGGCCCTCCTTCGACGAGTCTATTCCTGTTGACTTCAACACATTATCCAGTAACTAGACTTAGAAACCAGTTAGTACCTTGGGACCTGAATGCCTCAATGGCAGGCCTCCTCATGTATGACAATGGGTTTACATCATTGATCTCTGATCGGATGATTCCATGGATGTTCAACTTCATCTCATCCATTCACATTCGTTGGAATGTACTAGAGTACCTTGGGAATCATTGACCTCAATGGTGATCTCCCTCGCGCTTGTTAACGGTTTACATCATTGACTAGTAATCAAGTGGTTTCTGCCATGTTCGACATCAGGCATATATTCACATGGTTATATTCGTACTACATCGGGATCGGTAAGAAGACCCTGGCTTGATTTTTCACTCGTATGTATACTTTTCCTAGGTTGCGAAGGAGTTCTTTTGAACTATGACACATATACTGTAACATAAGTCCACTTTGTATTGGTCATGGCTATGTCTTGTCATCTCATAGATCCACTGTGTATTCTTCATGGCTACGATCAGTTTAAGTCATAGGAGTATAGATCCACATTGTATCTTCAGTGGCTATACCTTTTATCAATATAATTATGGAAACGCATTGTATTTTATGGTGGCCATACTTAAAAATTATTTATCACTCAAGCATAGGTATGCCTACCTTGGGTTTGAAACATGTCATAATATTTGTTTGATGGTTGTGTCCAACTTTTTCCGTTTTATCTACATCCATACCCTTGCTCGAAAAAGTCTACAAAGTACTTCAGTCATCATCGTCTTCTGACTTCGTACTTTGGGGGGGAATCTGTTACATATAAAAATTACTCACTTCGATAGTGTTGCAAGTGTCATCATTGCAAGTGTTGTAAGTGTCACATGTTGTCTGCAAGTGTCACATCTTGACCACAAGTGTCGCAAGAGTCACAAACATCATACTTCCATATTTCTAATGTTGTGCCTCTAACGACATCATAAGGACACTTAAGACACCTCAAAGACTAGTTTTGAAAAAGAGAAATCAATTGACAAGAAGTACAAGCCTTTTGCCATTGGAAAAACCACTCAAATATGGATTTTAGAGAGGAGCTCTCCCATAACCACTGTTAGGGAGTGCTAGCACTCCATGGGCCTCTTTGGGGTAGTTTTTGAGCGCTCTGTGCACCCTTTTGGGGGAGTGCTACCCTTTCTGAGCAAGTTTTTGGTTTGTTGAGCCAAATCAGGGAAGAATCCCCTCAATTTCTGAAGGTGGTTGGATTCGAATAGAAGGTCAAGGCATGATCTTAGGGAAGATATTCAACTGAAGGAGAAGAATCCTTAACTTATCCCAAATATCTCTCAAGTGGTTGGGACTCTCCAAGGTCATATAAGGAGGCCTCCTCATTGTGAAAGAGGGGTGAAGACTAGAGATTGATACCAAACTTATGATCCTATAAGTGGTATTGAAAAGAAAGATTGGAGATGAGAAAATTATGATCTCATGAGTGAAATTTCATCAAAGCAATCTGTGTATATTACTTGAGCAAAGGGGTTGTACAAGGAGAACTGGAAGAAGATGCTACACCTTCATCTAAAGGATTATAAGTAATTTAACTTGTTATCATTAATAATCAATGCTTGGCATGTTTCTTTCAAACTTATGCTTGTTTCATATGAGTTTGTCTACAGTAGATGGATCTATATTTGAGATAATATCAGTAGAGTAGGAAGTCCATTGTATCTTTGTTTGTTCTACAGGATCTATCGGGGCTCAGGATCGAAGCTTAGCCTGGACTTTGAAAGGAAAAATGTCTTTAATAAGGTACATATCTTCCTTATTCTCCTTTGTATATTAGATTTATTATATCTAAAATGATGTCAGTGTCCATGTTAAGAACTTTTGTATCTTGGCCTTAGGAGTCTAGAGACCGAGAGGGAATCCACTTGTCTGCAAGAGGATTCACCTATAACAATAGCTGCTAGGTATGACCCTCTTGTTTTTCCTCAGTCTCTGAATGCCCTCCTAGTGGATGGCTACCTTAAGAAGTTTCCTAAGTTCACGGGTGAGGGAGACATAAATTAAGAGGCAGACCTTGAAGCCTTTTATAGTTTTACAGATAATCATGCCATACAGCATGAAGATGTATGGATGAGGATTTTTGTTCATAGCCTTGATGGTGAAGCTAGGATGTGGTTTAGGGCCTTTCCTCTTGGATCTATTGAAAGGATTGAGGCCCTAGATGAATCCTTCTTAAAGGATTGGGGAGACAAGAAGGATCTCTTGTACTATATTACAGAGTTTGGATCTCTAAAGAAGGAGGAAGGGGAGTCTGTTTCTGACTTCTCCAAGAGGTTTAATAAAATGTATAATAAAATCCCCACTGATTTCAAGCCTACAGAAACCTCTGTAAATATTACTATGCTAGCACTTTTGATCCTTATTTATGTCTCCTATTAAGAGAAAGAGGAGCTATTTCCTTGGCTCATATGCAAGATGCATCCCTTGAAGTAGAGTCCAATATATTTGTAGTTGATAATCTTAGGATCAAGGCTAACAGAGACAGAAGAAAAGGGAGGTTTGAAGCTTCAACCTCTAGGTCCTTTGTTGTCCATCCTCAAAATGATTAACTTACCAAATTAGTAAAATCTATGTTTGCTGAGATGGATAAATTAAATATTGAAGGGAGACAAAACTATAGAAATTCAAAAAATGTTGATAACAAAGGTAATTTCAGGAGACTTAACAATGCTCCTCAGATTCTTCTAAGAGAGAAGAGAAACAAGGATAGAGATGACTAGAATATCCATACCCCTATCCAAAATAATCTTGTTACTGATGATGAAGGGAAGGAAGAAGACCTTAACCTAGAAATCCACTGTCTCGAAGACATCTCCTCTTTTCATCATTTGACTTAATCTGCATACAAGGAGTCTCTCATGGACAACAAACTTAATGAGTTGATCAAGGGAGCCAACACCAACAACCCAAACAAATATAATATGAGGTCCAAATACAAAGAAGAGAAATCTGACATCCCTGATCAGCGTACCAGAGCAGAAAAACCTGCTAAATATATTGTAGACTAAAACAAGGAAAAGAAGGCACAGAACCCCCCACTAGTGGTCAAAGGTCATGTTCTGGAAGTGAGAGAAATTCTAAAGGTCCCCTCTTTCAAATTTTAGCATTAAATACAAAATATTAGAATCCTTGTACCCATTTCAGAGCTGGTCAAGCATGAAGAATTCAAAAGGTGGCTCTCCAAAACATTGCAGCCTGAACCTTCGTCTCATTCCACAGACTTAGTAAACCTCCAAGATGAGAAGCCTGCAGTCATCCTAGGTATTTTGGTATAAGATAAAGATGATTCATACCCTCCCTTCTATACTTCACTAAACATACATGACAAGGTGTTGCACAACTATTTGATGGATTCAGGGGCATCTCACAATCTTATGCCTAAGATTGTCATGGAAGAGCTCAGTCTCGAGATTACAAAATCTTATCATGATCTGTATTCATTTGACTCCAGGAACGTAGAGTTCCTTGGGGTTATCAAATACTTGGTCATATATTTGTTCCAACTGCCAATGAAAAGCGTGATCATGGACATCATGGTAGTTGACGTTCCCCCTACGTTCTTGATGCTTCAGTCTATATCTACGATAAAATGACTAGGGGGGAATTTGCAGATGGAGCTCACCTATGCTACCATTCTAGTGTTTGGGTGGGAGCATAGAAGACTTTACAGGGAATCTCAGTTGGCCTACATTATTAGTGATGAAGCAAACCCTACAAACCATCCTATCTTTTCTCTTGACCCAGGTTTAGTATCTAGTTTGATGCAACTCACCGACTCTCCTGAACCTCCTCTAGAAATAAAAAAATGGCCCATTACTTTTTGCAAAAATTCCCCTCCTATCACCTTTGTGTGGAAAATGTTCTTTGATGGAGCCTCTTCTAAGGAAGGTGTTGGTGCTGGAGTGGTTTTGTTTCACTTGCTCAAGAGACTATAGCTCTATCCTACAAGTTAGAATTCGAAGCTACCAATGATGTGGCAGAGTATGAAGATCTCGTCTTAGGTTTGAGGTCTGCAAAATATATGGGGATGTTGAGTTAATTGTCAATCAGATCAGAAATCTTTATCAAGCTAAGCACCCTAGACTAAGAAGTTATAGAAATGAAGTGTGGGACCTTATTGACATTTTTTTCCTATCTTTCAAAATTTCATTTATTCCAAGAGAAGAAGACATCATGGTTGATTCTCTGGTTGTTTCAACAAGCAATTTTAGAGTCCCTTTGACAATGTCAAGCATTGAAATGTATTTGAGGATGATTTTGAGATAAAAATATTCCTTGAGACTGTTGATGAGTTTTCTGCACTACATATTGATGAAGATCAGGATTCTAAAAGTAATCCTCATGCTGATGTTTTCCTGAACAAAATCGCTAATTACCATATTGTTCAGTTTCCTAGCAATCACATTTTGAAGGGACTAGTTCCTTTGGAAAGACTATTTGACACAAATGATGTGGTAGTGAATGTTAAAGGATCGGCTGATGATGCTGACGTAACTAAATGCAACATTGTTACAAAGAAAGATCCAAAATTTGTCAAGTTGTTGAGCAGTCTGTCAAGGGAACAAAGGGTTGAATATGTCGAGCTATTAAAGGAGTTTTCTGATGTGTTTGCCTGGACTTATGAGGATCTTAGAACATAGGACACAAGTATCATTGAGCATACGATCCTACTAAAGGAAGAGGCCAAGCCATTTAGGCAAAAACTGAGAAAGATTAACCCTATGTTGCTGCCTTTCATGGAGAAAGAGGTAAAAAAAAAATTATATGCCTAGATTATTGTTCCTTTGAGGTATTCTGAATGGGTGGCCAACTTGGCCCCAGTGAGAAAGAATAATGGAGAAATCAGACTTTGTGTTGATTTCAGGAACCTACATAGAAGCTCCAAGAAAAATAATTACCCATTGCCAAAAATGGAGCACATATTGCAGAGGGTGACAGGTGCATCCAGGATATCCATGATTAAAGGATTTTCTGGATACAATAAAATTTTTGTCTTACCTGAGGACAGAGAGAAGACATCATTCACCGCTCCATGGGGTACATTCATGTATGCCAAGATTCCCTTTGGATTGATGAATGCATGAACAACTTTCCAGCGTGCTATGGACATCGCATTTATTGGGGAAAGGGATAAATTTGTAGTCATTTATCTGGATGACATTATAGTTTTCCCCAAGACTGATAAAGAACATTGTCATCATCTGAGAAAAGTCTTCCAAAAATGCAGAAAATTTGGTCTCTCCCTGAATCCCAAGAAGTCATTGTTTGCTATAAAGGAGGGAAAATTACTGGGGCACATAGTATCAACTGAGGGATAAAATATTGATCCCAGTAGGGTGGAATCCATCCAAACCTTAGGACTCCCTATATCCAAGAAATAAGTTCAGTCTTTCTCGGGGAATATTAATTTTCTGAGAAGGTTTGTTTCTAATTTTGCTGAATTGGTGAATGACATTACAGTCATGTTGAGGAAAGGAAAGGAAATCAAATGGACTGTTGAATCTTGTAGTTCCTTCAATCAAATAAATAAGGTCGTGACTGAAGCACCTATGCTGATCAGTCCTAATTACTCCAAAGATTTTATGATTTTATCCTTTGCATCATTTGACATAGTGGAAACTGTTTTGTTGCAAAATAATGATGAAGGGTTTGAACAACCCATTGCCTTTTTTAGTAGGGCATTGAGAGATGTAGAGCTGAAATATGACATCATGGAAAAACATTCCTATGCTCTGGTTAAAGCCCTCAAATCCTTCAGGGTCTATGTTTTGCATTCAAATTTCATTGCATATGTCCCTTGAGATTATGTGAAGGAGATTCTCATTCAACCTGACATAGACAGGAGAAGGAGCAAGTGGATTGCTAAAATCCTTGAATTTGACTTGGAGATAAGGCCCACCAAATTGGTTAAGGGTCAAGGTTTAGCCATGCTACTGGCTGAATCTAATTGCAAATCCTTAGGGGTGAATTTCATCAACAATTGCTTAGACAATCAATAGGCTGAGTTATCTGATACAAGTTCTCAAGTCAACCCTCCATTAGTAGGATGTTCTTGGTACAGGGACATCATTTTCTTTCTATAGAAGTTTCAACCTCCTGATGGCATGGAAAAAATCAAGATAAGATCTTTAAATCTCAAATCAATTAAGTATTTCCTCATTGATCAAGTTTTATATTGGAAAGATCCTCTAAGAGTGATGTTGATATGTTTATACCCATAGGAAGCCCACAAGATCATGTCTAATTTTCATGACAGTTTGTGTGGGGGACATCACTTCTAGAGAACCACAACCTACAAGATTCTCAGAGCTGGTTATTTCTACCCTAGCCTATTCACTGATGTTTGTGATAAAATCAGGGTTTGTGTCAAGTGTCATAAATTCTCAGGAAAATAGCAGCTCAAGTCCCTGCCTTTGAAGCCTGTGGTAGCTTTAGGACCCTTTCAGCAGTGGGGCTTATATTTTATTGAGGAAATTCATCCTGCTTCAAGTGGTTAGCATAGGTGGATATTGACTACCATAGATTACTTTACCAAGTGGATAGAATCCATCCCCACAAGGAGTGTTTCCCACGAAGTAATCATTGGTTTTATTGAATATATTATGGCAAGGTTTGGTTGTCCAAAAAGAATCGTCACTGATAATGTTGCATCCTTCAAGGATGAACCATTAATTCAATTCTGTGAGTAGTTTGGAATTGCATTGAATCACTCAACTACTTACTACCCCCAAGGGAATGTACTGGCAGAGTCCTCAAACAAGAGCCTTATAAATATCATCAAAATATTGTTAGAGGACAATAAGAAAGCATGGGACTCAAAGCTCAAGTTTTCTCCATGGGATGATAGAGTGACAACAAAGAGATATATTGGCATCTTTCCTTTTCAACCTGTATATGGAGTTGAGTCCATATTTCCTTCTCAGCTAACCTTACCTGTAGAAAAATTCTTCCAGGAATACCAAGGAGAGCCTAATGATATGATCATAAGAATACAACAACTGGTAGAAGTGCAGGAGACCAGAGAGAAGCTACTAGATAGAGGACATGACCATCAACAGAAGATCAAGCAGGATTTTGACAAAAAGGTAAGAAAGGAGGATTTCCAGTTGGGAGATCTAGTGCTAAAATAGGATGCACCCAAGCAGGACAAAGGAAAACATGGAAGTTTGAAGCCTTGTGGATCGACCCCTTCAAGATCTCTGGGAAGTTTCCAAATAATACTTACAGATTGCATAATTTGGAGGGTGATGAAGTTTCTGGAGGCCCTGTAAATAGGCATTTTCTGAAGAATTTTTTTGTTTAAGCCATGAATGGCTTCCCATGTCATTGTAAATATAAGTTTTCCTTTTTTTTATTCTTTTAATAAGTAACTCCACAACCTAGAAGAAAGGTGACTGAAGCTGCATGTTCTTGGTAGCTCACAAGGAGCATACCATCCCCCATGGAGCCTAATGTTAGCAAAAATTATTGATCAGGGAGGGGGATGTTTTTCCTAGGAAGTGGCATTCTGGTGAAGAAAAAATGAAAGAAGAGGGCTCAAAAAACCCATCAAATTTTTTTATCCTAAGTTGAGCGATGATATGACAGTGTAGCACCCACGTAGTCCCAATCATCTCATCAGCTCCCTATCATCAACGCCCACATTTGCCTGCCAAGTCCTCCTTGCAAGCATCCAATAAAGCTCCAGATGGTGAAGTTCAAAGTGTGACCCATCCTGATCCCGATGAAGATAGTTCATGAAAGTGAGGCAACATTTGAGACCTCGTCTCACCCCATAAATGGAAAACATGCAGAGAGTGATCGTAAAGGAAGACTATCAATTATGGACATATTTTCCTGTAAAGCACATAACTATGCCTGGATCGCATCTGACATGAGGAGGCCTGCACAATATGACAAAGGAGGCATCGACTGAAAATGTTAATGCGGTGGTCCGATCACACTCCTAGTGGTTGCAACAATTCTGAGTATATGCTATAGTGGGAAAACCCCCCTATGGACCACTAGGGTTCAACATGTAGGTAGATCTAACTGTCTAAAGTCTCCTACTTTTTATAAATACCCCAAATATACCCCACATTCATGCATGAAATACAAAATAATAGGATCTTGTAACTCTACCTTAAACTCTGCGTCCAGTCTCAATTCTTTTGTGTTCAATCGCTCCCCAACTACAAGTCTCCGCCCAAGGCTAACTTGCATTCACCAAAAGACAAACAAGAAACTATGAACATGCATCTCATATATGAATTATTGGGTTATATGTCATAATAAAATGTAAATCAAACATAAATACTGAACACATCATATGGTAGGACAAAAAAAGTACTTCTTTATATTAATCTCACAAAGTTACTTAAAATGAGATCAATGACTGCTCATTGAATCTAGTCTGGGATCATCTTCACCAAGCTCCAACTGATTCCATGTATCTTTCTCCTCTCACACTTATCTCTAGGGAAAAGGCATAGGCTTATGAATGAGGAAAAAGGCAAGAATAGGGAATTCTAGCTCAAAACCATGGATGATTTTAGGGGCTAAATTTCGCCCGTGGGCTAATTTTCCATGGTTTTTCCAAAAACGAGATTCGCTATTTTAAAAATTATTCGCCCAAATTCTATAGGATAAAATTATTTTACCTTAAAAATCGCCAAAATTTTATAAAAAATATATAAAATCCTTATAAATTTGAATATTTTTACAAAAATATCGCCAAACATTTATANAGATTCGCTATTTTAAAAATTATTCGCCCAAATTCTATAGGATAAAATTATTTTACCTTAAAAATCGCCAAAATTTTATAAAAAATATATAAAATCCTTATAAATTTGAATATTTTTACAAAAATATCGCCAAACATTTATAGGTGGCATATGAAGGATTAGTAAGATTCACCAAGGTTTCTACATTTTAAAACAAATTCCCATCCTTAAAATCATCCCTGCTTAAAACTCACACGGTGGCTGCAAATTCTTGGGGAAAGGAAGGGATGTGAAACAAGCATATTTTCACTGTTCTTATTCTTATTATTGTAATGAGACCCCAACACCTCATTTTATATGACAACAGGATGGTTATTCGGTTGGGTGACAGGCTATAGGCTGTGGGACAGTTGGAAAACTACGTAATAGCTTGTAATCTCAATGAATTCCTTGCAACTTTTTAATTTTTGCAACTTTTGTGGGCATACACGGGATGTAATGGTGCAGATAGCATACATACACGAGCAGTAGTGGTGCAACTAGCATACATACAGGGGCAGTAGTGGTGCAGGGCACGTACATCTTCAAAAATAGTGTTTTTAAGAAGATATGCTCAGTGATGGCTTGGAAAAAATAGAAAGTAAGATGGCCTGATGCCAGGTATGCATGTATGGTGCAATCTAGGGTTATAAAAGATGCCCCCTAATGTGTGAGGTTAGAAGAGAATTTGATGGCCGAAATACATTACAAATCTTCACCAACGTACGAAGCGAGTGAGCCTGAGACCAGAGTTTGGGAGGTGCCATCTGCAAAAAATAATAATTGTCTCACCGAGGCGGGCATACCAATGCTCGAGATGAAATAAATCATGGATGCCAATCAAATACACTGCATATCCATGTCATATAGCTATATAAAGTGTAGCTGTTAGCAATACACAACGGATCTACATCTCAAAATCAAAGATATACATGTATAATATCCATCTTCAAGAAGCCAAATGACACCTGATGGGTGGAGATGAGGCCTTCAAAGCTCAAGAAACAAATTCAAGATCTTCAAAACTTAGGTAGGAGTGTAATGTGAGTCTATGAATTCACTACCCAGAGGTCTTCGACAACTCTTCGTGAACAGACAAGAGGATATCGGTGAACAGACAGAAAACTTCACTGATTTTGAACAAGGACTTGATTGGACTTTCGGGATAGCCGGGCATGAGGTCAAGAGACAAACTGTAGAGGTGCCGAATCAAGTTGGGTAAAACTTCCTTTAGACAATAGCACAACATATGATCTAACTCAGGCAACATGGCATTGACATAAGTTCACGATGCAGGAGGCAATGCAAACTCTCCATACGTTTGGAATAATAACCAAACGAAGGAGGACAAAACTCTATGTAGCGATAACAACTTCCTAAGATCATATTTAAATACCAATGCTTGAAAACAAATGAAAGGATGTGCTCTGTCCAAGGGAGACTCATTGTACTTCCAAAAAAAAGAAAATACTTTTCCCATCCTCTTTTTGGGGTATATTTGATTTTTTTGTCTTTTTCAATATTTTGAAGAGATTGAAAAAGAATAAAATAATTCTACATTACAAAGGAGGAACGAGTGTCACAAGCATACTAGTTCCTAGCGCAAGGAACACACTAATGCTCATAGAAATCAGAGATTTGTAGGAAAAGGACACTCGGGGAAAATTCCTCCATGGGTCAAGGTGTCATATCGCAGAGGAAAAGCACTACAAGGCTTGCGTATAAGTTGTGCTTCAAAGGTTCAGTTGAGAGAAACATGGATCCGAAATTAGGCCAAAGACGCAGAGATGCAACTGTTATTAGCAGGACACGATGAAACCCCCTTCAATGTATTTTTCACAAGCCTAGAGAAGGTAAGCTCGGCATGTTTTTTCCTTTTTAGAGAGTCTGAAAAAGCATAAAAGAAGACTCCACTAGGGTACCTTCTTAGAAAGTATTCTAGTCGGCTCAAAAAAGGGATAAACTAGCACCGAAAAGATGTCTATTCAGAACCATTTTAACGAGTGTGACATAGACAAGATCACTCAACAATATTTTCAATTTTAAGGAGTCTGAAAAGAGCGTAGCTATGGACTCACAACCTTTTTCTAGATTTAGTCTCCTTAGCCCGAAAAAGTATAAAATCTACTTAGGAGAACTCTCTCGGCGAGATGAATCTCCCAAGGTGTACCCTTTTCCTCCTTAATCTACAAGCCGAAAAAAGGGGTAAACTCATGCCAGTAGATGTTTTTTTGTACCAATTAATGAGTTTGAAAGAACAAGGTCACTCAATGATCTTTTCAATTTTAAGGAGTCTGAAAAGTGCTTAACTATGGACTCTGTAGGGTATGTTCTTTTGGACCAGTTTAACGAGTGTGAAGGAACAAGGTCACTCGACAATATTTTCAATTTTAGGGAGTCTGAAAAGAGCTTAAATATGGACTCCGTAGAGTATGTTCTTCTAGAACAATTTAATGAGTCTGAAGGAACAAGGTCACTCGACAATATTTTCAATTTTAGGGAGTCTGAAAAGAGCTTAACTATGGACTCTGTGGGGGTTCCTTTTTCGTAAATTTAGTCCCTCAAGCCTGAAAAAGGGTTAAAATTATACCTGAGAATACTCTTCTAGTGAATCATAGTTCCTAGAGTGTACCTTTGTTCGTACAATTGACCATTCGGACCAAAAAATGGGTAAACTACAGTCGGACAGACATGCCTTCAAATTTTAGTTTGGTGAGCATGAAGGACAATAAGATCGCTCGACAATCTTTTCATGTTTAGAGGGTCTGAAAAGGGCTTAAAAGAAGACCTTTTTTCTAGGAGTGCCGAATGTGAGGTCAATAGTGATAACATATCATACATATGAGTCTCAATATCATAATGAAGACAAGACTAACAAGGACTCCCGAGCCTAAAGTCATTCACGATGTCATGGACATCAATATGCAATCAAGATATACCTAAGGCATCCATGTGGAGGTAGGCTCTACCATTAAATTACGACACTTCTAAAGAGGCAATGAAAGTTCTGTGTCACAATTCTGTGGGTTCGATCCTATGGTAAAGAAGAAAATACAACGAGATGCAGAAAGTGGAGGTGGAATCCTAACTTAAATGCAAAAAGTTGGAAAAACAACTTTTACCAAAGGACCTTCAAAAGTGACCCATCTCTCACAATTTTTTCCCAACCAAAAGTAAAGTGTATCGTAACATCCAATGAGAATCTCAAGAACCATTTAAATGATTTCCAAACCAGGAAAAAATGACAAAAGGGCTCAAAAAATGATAAAAGGGCCAAAAATGTCTATAAATAGAAGCTGACAACTCATTATCACCATTGTAAATTGAGAATTGACCAAAAATCCAAAAACACCCCTTTTCTAAAAGATTTGACTACGAGAGATTTAGAGGATGAAACGAACTTCCACTCGGACCAAGTAAGTACAAATCAACCCCTCTTACATTTCCATACTTCCATTTTTCATTTCTTTTATTTTTTGGGGGGGGCACGCACCTTTAAAAAAGGGTGGCCCTGTGTGTACATGGGTTGTCCAATTACAACCCGCGTATGCCCATGGGAAGAAAAAATCTTGCCCACGTGCATACGTGACAGTGTCCAAGACAGCCTGCATACACCCTCAAAAAGGTATAAAAATAAAAATGCAAGAGCTAACTTCCTCCATGAATTTGTTTGTAACAGGATGTATGTCCACTGGAGAGAAAGGGAGCATGAGGATATAAATGTATTGGTCGATGAGGACCCTGCAACTATGGCTGCATTGAGACGATGTGATTTGTGGAAGTTCTTCATGTGTCCATTCATGAGGGAAAAACCCAGGGTGTTGAATGCCTTGGTAGATTATTTTCATTCCGACACTGAGGCATTTATGCTCGAGGGGCAGTCGTTGACTCCAACGACTGAAGACATTTACTTTCTGACTAGCCTCTCAAGGAGGGGTGAACCAGTCAACTTGTGTGCTTTTCCCCTGGGCCTCACAACATTGTTGAGTTGATTGAACTACAATGCGAGGCCGACATTGAAAAAGTAGGTTCTTAGGTGCCAATCAACAATATCACCAACCTATCACTGAAAGTGATAGTCTTACTCATTGGAAAGATCATTGGATCTGCAGCGTTACATCAGGCCTCCCGGACGCACATGCATTGTGTAGTGCAGTGCTTGAATGCATGAATCTTCGACTGGAGTATGACCATGCTAGACTGTATGACGAGACAACTCACTAAGTGTCGCGGGCAAAACAACAAAAACTTTGGGTTCAGGACTATTCTGTGCTTGTTATTTTTTGAGAGGGTTCCCAGTCTCAATCCATGAGAGACAGTGCAACGGAATGTGGCCTCGCTCCCAGTAGTGTGTAGATGGGCAACGTTGTTACCATGAAAGGGGGACGGAAGGACCATATAGGCCTTCGATGACACATTTTTTAACTGGTGGACATGACAGATTCTGGCGATAGAGGATTGTTGTGCTACTTATATGTTTAGTATAATGCACTCATTAATTATCAATCCGGGATTTGTAATCAATAGAGTTACAAGACACCAGTAAGAAAGGTAATTCTAATGTCATGAGTATAGAACTATTCTAGATTGAGCATGCTAGAATTAAGACAAACTAGCAAATCAAAACACACTTTGGTTGTCTTTCATAGAGAGGCTATCTACTACATTATGGCACATGCAATTATGAGATGGAGTTCTTTTGACAGATCAAATTTTCTATCTAACCCAAAAAAATAACTATGCAATCACACTTCTAAAAGGAAAATCACACATAAATCATCAAGACATCGCATGGGTAGTTCAATAGTCAATATACTGAGTATGTTGTAGTTCACAATGTGTTGTTGTAAACTTCATTAGTTCTTCTTCAAATATGTTTGACTACTGCTGCCAACATTTATGTCCATGAAACAAAATCAACTTCATAAAAATATAAACATAACATATGAAAAATAGAGTAAGTAAAGATCTCCAAACAATCATATGATCGAAATCCTAGTCTAAACTATACTGCTATCATCTGAAAGAATTAAGATTCAGCTAATCTAACATCTATACTATTGAAATCAACTACTAACACTAATCTATAAGGATGTTGACCTTTGTTGGGCGGTGGGCCCTTTCCGCTTCAACAAGTCAATGACTGGATCTTCTAATCTCAGCCTTTGGTGGTGGGCCCTTTCAGCTTCAACAAATTGTGGCCAGGTCCTCTGATAAGCTTTCTTTCAATCACATTCCTCTTACTTAAAGTAAGATTTCTTTCAATCCACACATTCCTCTTACTTAAATTTCAAAACATAGAATTAAACTATGCTAACAACTCAACTCACATTCATTCATAAATGATCAAGACCTAGAAATAATTGACATCCTTCTATTAAAACTTCAACTTAGAATGTGTTCTACAATATGTAATGTTGCTTCACATACTGTGTTATTATAACTCTCTACTACCTCCACCATCCTTCCCATGATTATTTAAATAGTCTTAGTCATGAAACACAAGGAGGTGAAATCCTTAGAAAATCAGTCAATTGTCAAATTTATATATTCGGTTACATATTTTAAGCTTCATCCTCATGACACAAAGTGTATGAGGATGAAGCAATAGACAAACAAGCTTATCATAGCCTTGCTAGAGCTTTAATGATTCAACAAACATCCAACAATTATCTTTAGTATGATCTGGAGCTAAACTTGGTATATTTTGCTTCCTATATTGGTATCGTATCGTGACAGGTGAGATTCGGTAAATGGTACCGGATTCGACCAGTGTACAAGCGGTTGGTACCAGATCACGATAGTCTGCGGCCGTTGGTACCAGATCGTGACAGGTGATATTCGATACCAAATCTGAATGGAAGGTGCGCTTGGTACCAGATTCAGAGAGTGGAAATCTGGCGCATAATTACCGGATGGATGAGATGGTACATAAAGGTTGAACTCATCTAGAGGTCAAAGGTTATACATGGCAAATTGAAACATTAGTACATGAAACATTTAGTCTCCTAGCTCAATAAACCACAAAAATGCATGAATTAATTATAATTTACCTTATGACCTCATGAATGGCTAATGGTAGTGTTCTTTGTCATTTATCCAAGATTAGGTAAGCCAAAAGGGTATAGATGAGGATTATAATAGGGTAGTGGGGATGTAAAATTAGAGGCTCAACATTCCCCCATGCCAAAACCATTGCATGTCCTCATGCAATTGAAATAAACCCAAAAATTTTCAAAATTTGAGACTCCATTCTTTACTTCTGTGGATCAATGATGTTGATGGTTGCATCTTCTGCTTTCAACTCCATTTTTATGACCCTAATGTATTGTGACAGTCTTAGTACCTTCTTGAGATTATTAGAAGTCTCTTCATGGTCATCTTGAAGTTGTTGGCTGGTTGCTTTCAATTGCTCGTTTTCCTTTTTGATATACCTGTCCAATAGTTGGTATTCCTTCACTTCTTGTTTGAGTTCCTAGTTTTGTTTTTGCAGCTCCCCAATATTTTTCTTCATATGTTCTTTTGTTAAGGTCCTTGTTGACTCCATTGTTCCTGGATGGATGTATTCTCTTTCCTCCACTTCCTCCCTCATCCCACATAAAGTAATAGTGACTTGTTCCTCGGTCAAACTAGGGATGTCATCCTGGACTGATAGGTCTTCAGAAGGGGAGGTAAGATCTATTGGATCTTCATGT
>SNQJ01S0018538.1:36034-69973 GCA_010110895.2 Picea sitchensis
TCCTGTACATCCAACTTGCATTGAATTGTTGGTCTAGTTGGTACACTTCCCAACTATCTTCAATTGTTGGTCACTTTCTGACCGTCAATCATGTTGAATACTTGACCAACTCATGTAGTCTGCTAATGTATCTCTTAACCGATATCATCTAGGTGTATTTTGACCTATTCATCGACTAAACTCAGGAGATGTGTGATGAACCATCAATGCTTGATGTTTTAACACCCTCCCATCAAGACATGTCTTTGGATATTCCAGAGCTAAAATTATTTCATTATGAGACCCCCCCATAATAGAATCTTCCTGAATCCCAAGCCTCATGCGAATCTTGGAAAACATATCTTAAGCTAAAGGTTTGGTGAATATATCCACAACTTGATAAATTGTTTTTCAATATTCAAGAGAGACAATGTTCTCATCAAATGATTATCTCAAATAGTGAGCCTAGAGCTCAACATGCCTCATCTTATTGTGGGAAAGAAGATTGTTAGAAACTTGTAAAAATATATGGTTATCACAGTATATTGAATTCAATATCGGAGTAGGAAGGATAAGTTTTACGAAAATTTGGTGAATCCACATTTCTTCAGTACTTACTTGAAAATATCCATGATATTATGATTTCGTATTCGACAAAGAGACAACCCTTTGTTTCTTGCATTACCACATCAATGATCAAGTGCTATATAAAAACACATAGTCATAAGTGGACTTTTGATCATCATTTTCACCAACCCAATTGGACTGAGTGAAGTTGACCAGTGAATTTGAACTTTGACAATAATTTATACCAAAATGTTAACTACCAAAGACCTAAATACAAAATCACCAATATACATATAAAGACCAATATAGAAAACCCACACTTATTATTGTGAAAACCCTCGAGGTAGGGAAACACCATACAAAATATCCTATTATGGAAGGTATCCAATCATGTTCACTTGCCTTTTTGAGGGGGAATCCTCATCCTAATGAGATACTACTCCAAATACAAAACTTCTTTTTTACTTCCATTACATTGCTTGAACCCATTTATATAGTGCTACCAACCACCTAAGAAAATTCTAGAGGAGGAACCTTCTAAAAATTTCTCTTACATTTATTATGTTCACTGTAATATCTATATTTACCATACTGGGCCTTATTTATTAATATAGTCAACCTATTCCACCTTAAATTGAATTKCCTCCATTATTGTCACTATGGTCCCTTCGTCACCCCCATTACGTATCTATATACATTCCATTCCACCCCCCTAATGAAAGTGTCGTCCTCAATTATTGTTATGATGATGTGSAACCATATACCAGGGTCCTATGGATACGCATGGAGCATAATGTTGAAGTGGGCTAGAGAAACATGGTCGCATGTTGGAATGTTATCCACCATGATGAAATAGTCCAACCACAACTRTAAACCTATCTCCCATGTCAAAKTCCTCATGTGAACTCCATGATGAAGATATCATATCTCAATAGGCAGTTGATCCAAAGGTCTACAATTGTCATGTTGATCCAAATATGGAAATCCATCCACATAGTTGGAAAGGGATGAATTTGAATCTAGAAGAAACAATACAAAAATATAATATACAATTTATACCCTAGTAGTCATAACTAGCTCATGATTTCTCACTTCGATGTTCTCTACATAACATGGAGTAGAGTCATCATATAAAATATGAAAGTGGTCGTCATTCCAGTAATGACAACTATCCATATGGAAATCATTACATTCATTGTTGTAATCATACCAATAATATATTTATTGAGTGTATTCATCCCTGATGGCCCACATAATATAACTCTCTTTCCTTTCAAGTGTGATCTCTTGAATACTTATCTCGAGGACTTGTCTTGCCAAGTGAAATTCTATCATGAGGTATTCAAACTGTTCTTAAAGTTTCCTAAGGAGTTGAATATCCATTAGAAACAACAAATATAGTATACCACAATATATATATTAAAATTATCTATCTAATGGAATGATATCATAGAATAATGAGCAACTTGTGAAAAGGTATGAGCTCTACAGTCTCGCCGCCATCATGAAGACCCTAGAAAATAGACAATTTTAAAGTAGCAATATATTCACTTCCAATGATCTGATTTGGATGATTTAATTTTTTAAATGGAATAATTTTGAATGAGGAACTAAAATATGTAATTTTTGTTAGAAAACTAGGCCCCAGGTGCTACTGAAATCAGTAAAATCATGTGGTCGTGCGCAAAAACCCCCTGAAAGGTAGCATATTTTAAAATGATGATAAATTCACATCCCAAACTCTGTTTCTCATGATTTGTTTTTTTAAATTGGTTTTTTTTCATAAATTAATTCATATGTACAAAAATTCTCTAAAAATTCCACATGAAAACATATAGGATTTTTTTGGAGTGTCACGACCCTGTTTTGTCTTCTTGAAAAAAAATGCAAAAATGGAGAAAACAAAATTTTCTCCTTTTTGTGGCCAAATAAAGTTATTTGATACCAATTTTTAATTAACAAAGACTTGAACACAAAACCTACACATTAGATATAGAGGAAAATATATAAAACCCACACTTATTATTATGAAAACCCTTGAGGTAAGGAAACACCACACAATAGATCATATTATGAAAGGGATCCACTACTTACCTCTTCGATGGGGAAACCTTGTAATGAGATAATACTCTAAATAGGTACTTATTATTGACTTCTATTACATTTATTGAACCCTTGTATATAGTTCTACAAACCACCTAAGAACATTCTAGAGGAAGAACCTTCTAGAAGAGGAACCTTATAGAAGAGGAACCTTCTAATAAGTCCTCTTATACTTATTATGTTAACACTAATATGTCTAACTATGATAGTGGGTATTATTTAATAATACAATGGACCTACTCCACCTTAGATTCAATGGCCTCCACTATTATCATTATGGGACTTTCACCCTCCATTACCTCTCTAGCTACACTGCACAAAATGAGTGGTACCCTTGAGATAGTGGAAAATTTATTTGACTTAATTCCACTAGATTTATTTAGGGTCCTTCATAAACCTAGAAACCACACTGAAAAAAAGGAAATGTCAAGTTGTATATGAGTAAGATAAATAATACTTCCAACTAGTTGTCTATAAAGTGTAGCATAGATTTTGAGTGTTTGATAGGTTTTGATAAGATTTACTCCAGACTGAAAAGGAGTAGAACAAGGATTGAAATTAACCATCTTAAAATGTGTCAATAGATCCATCACATATTTTCATTGTGAAATGAAAAAACCATCACAATGTGGTAATAATTGAAGACCAAAAAAATAATGTCGAGTACCAATATCTGTCATGTGAAAGGAGTAAGCAAGTTGTTTCTTAAATATACGGATGAGATCATAATTATTACTAGTAATGAGTAATTCATCTACATATACAAAAACAATCAAGGTGTTTCCATTGGTATGGAGTACATAAAAGATGTTATCATATTCACAATGTTTGAAACGAAGTCGAAGAAATAAAATTTTGATCTTGGCACACCAAGCTGGGGAGCCTTCTTCAAACCATAAAGAAAATTATTGAGTCGAAAAATCAAATTTGAATCTATCACAAAACCAGGTGGTTGTTCCATGAAAAATTATTTAGATAGGTCTCTATGAAGAAATTCCCTCTTCACATCCATCTGACTGATTTTTCATCCAAAATGAGTAGCAAGGGAAATACTCATTCGAACATATTTCATATTAGCAACAAGGACAAAGGTTTTAGTGTAGTCAATTCCTTCTTGTTGAAAAAATACATTTTCAATGAGGCGCTATTTATGTCTCTCAAAAACACCTTCAAAGGTGAATTTGGTCTGGTAAACCCATCAACACCTCACAATGTTTTTTCTTTGTTGTCAGGGAGCTAAGTCCCAAGTATGATTCTTCAACAAAGAATCATTTTATGTATACATGTCCTTATCCCATTTAGGTTTTCCTTCAATATCTGAGTAGTAAACAATATCAAAGGTTTCATGTACGTGAGTTTGCAAGGAATTGTTGCCATCTTGTTGTTGACTTCAAGTTTTTCATCTGGAGGAGGAATATTCAAAATCATCTCTAGAAAATTCAATCATATTTTGAGACCATATAGGTATAGAATAAATAGATGAACTACATTTCACATCAACAATTCGATCATAAGTTGGACGGTATTCAATTGGTTTACCAATCAAGACATAGGATGTCACACTAGTCGACTCATAGTCAATGGTTTATTCAAAATAGGAATAATGTTTGACTATCCAGTCAAAGGAAATAAATATGGAACATGATAACTAATGTCAGAGACAACAACAAAAACATCATCCTACAACAATAGAGAGGAGGAATTCAAAAACTAAACAGAAAAAAAGTTCCCATTCAAGTGTACATACCATTTGATAATGATTTGGCATTTCAGAGGGTCAAACTGTCACTAGGATTTCAACTCTTAATAGTAGTCCATCACGATGCAAGCATACCTCTTTGCATACAACTTATTTTTTCACTCGTTTGAAATGTGGGACCAGGAAACACTTCCAAACACATTGAGATGGATGACTACAAGATTCTTTCCACACCATCATTAGACTAGAGACATGGAAGGAACAAGTCGAATCAATATTTGATTGAGAAAATACTTTTCACAATACACCTCTTATGCGTAGAAGCGAGGAGGGATATATTTATCCTACAAAATACATCCTAATGTTTGATTCTTACATTCTATGAAACCATTTTGCTGAAGTGTGTGAGTAGTTGATCACGTTTAGTCAATACCAGATGGAAACATGTATACTTCAAAAGTTTAATTTACATACTCATCACCATTTTCTGATCGCAAGAATTTGATGGGTCGAGCACATTAATTTTCAAAAAAGGCCTAAAACTCCATGAAATCTTTGAAGACAAGGTTCTTATTCTTTAAAAATTAAACCCATCTAAATCCATATAAATCATCAATAAAAGTCAAAATATACCTTACACCTGCTAGAGAAGGTATATTGATGTAGAAGACATCACTATGAACTAGTTCTAGTAGGTTTTTTGATTGGAATTATTTTCCAGAGTTGAATGGTACTTGATGATGCTTCCCCAACAAACAACCCTTACATACTCCTTCATAGGGAAACACCTTCGGTAAACTAGTAAGCATGTTTTGAGTTTCTAGTTCTTGCAAACTTCAAAAATTCAGATGTCCCAGTCACAAATGTCAAATTTGACTTCACTCATCGGTGTGAGAAACAAGTGCATTCGGTTCAGTGTCAGGTTGAGTCATCTCACACAATTTGTAGAAACCATCAATCAAGTTGAGAATCACACTGACGACAATCAACTTTACTTTCTTTAAGTTAAGAACATAGAATTAATCTAGCCAAAATTACACAATATTTCCTACCTGTGTTAATTGAGAAACATATGACAGATTGATGTTGAGTTTTGGCACATGACACACATAAAAAATATTCCCTGGTTGACAAGTAACATGGCCTTGATCAAAAAAATCCAAAGAAAAATCATCAACAACATATATTTTCCTCTCCTTAGCTTCATCCAACGACATGAACAAGGAGGTAACCTTATCCATGTGATGAGTGTACCCAGAGTAGAATAGCCATTTTTAATATGAAGAATGAGACAACAAGTTTGTAAAAATTCCACCTTGGAAGGTGAAATTATTAGCGAGTTGACAGACAACAAACACATTTCCTTCAAGCATTTAACCTTCTCCTTGAAATCATCCCTCTTATTATAGCATAATTTCTCCACATGTATAGTATTTCCACAATAATGACATGTATTCTTATTTCAACTTTTCTTGGGTGCATATCTTGGTCTTGACGATTTCTGGTTGTGGTATTCGGGTTTCTATGTATAGGCATCAAACTGTACTATCTCCCTCGGATACATCTTTCTCTTTTCCTTGAGTAAGTGGGCTTGGATTTTACCTCCAAGATTTCCTTCTTTAAGTGGTCTGCGTTGATCGGTAATACAAAGACCGTATAAAGATTCAAAGGTGTAATACATACCATCTTCCTTAAGTGCTTTATATTTGTCTTTGAAAGTATACATGAACACGTCGAATGTTCTCAAGTTCATCACAACCAACTCGATGATTTTTAAATCATTTTTATGATAGTTTTTTCCACATTCTCCCAATTTCAATGATATTTCTTTAACATGTGATAAATAGTCCTCCATTCTATCAAAAGAATGAGGATTGAGAGAGATCAACTCATTCTCCGACTAAATAACATGGATTTCATTGAATCCTTCAAACAACAACTTTAGATTCTGCCATACTTGATGCGGGAAGTCGATTCCACTATGGTTAAAATGAATCTCTTATGAGATGTAGGCCATGATGATCCCTATAGCCTCATCCTTATTTCCATCAACAAAAAACATTTATTGGTCATATGTTAGATCTAGAATCACAACATTCATACAATACCAAAGTCATTTACTCTTCATTAGGGTTTCCATATATGTTTCCCATGCTACATAATTTGATCCATTCAGAAGAACAAGATCAATCTTCAAATCCATCTTCGATATATAGACAAAAACCACTGTGTTTCAATAGGTTCCAATCGACAAAACACCGACTTTGAGTCAATCACATAACCTATCCAAGTCATCAAGGTTTACAGATAACATGTCAAGGTATTAAACCATCAACTCTAATACCATGTTGTGGAATAGGATGGAACATGAAATGAAATAAAAAACAAAGAACTATAGATAATCTAAGAGTAAACTTGTTTTTTTGGAGATAGAGGTGGTGTCTAAAGACATCGCTACAACACTCGAGCAAAGAACACTATGATATGAATATCACAGTGCATATTGATCTCTTGATTAATATGATCTTTTGATTGATGCGTTGATAATGACCCAAGGGGTATGGTTTTTATAGTGTCAATATCTAACCAACTTCCATAGAATCCTAAATATATTGTCCACATGTAACCGTCGACTTTTAGAATTAAATCTATCAAATCCACATTGTCAAGTTGGCTCCACAAGAATGCTCAAACTGACTATCTACACAACCAACTCTTAGTCATTTTTTGGGATGGTCGATCCACCACTTGACTATCTTCGACTACTTGTTGACTCTCTCATTGACAAGTACATCAACTACTCGACTAACTAATGTAGTGTGTTGGTCAATCACCGGACCGACTGTATCTAGGTTTAGGTCAACCTCTCGACTGATTGAACCTAGGATATGTGTCATGATCCATCAATTCTTGATGTTCCAACAAAGATTACATACTTTTTTCTTGCCAAATAATTTTATGTATTTCCAAATGCTAGTTTAATTATGCACCTTCTAAGAGTTCGTTCTTATCGTAGCAATATTCATTTTCTTATTGAAGATAGAAATATCTTATAGATATTTTCAATATTGTTACCTGGGGTTGATGCTCTCTTTATCGTACAATATATTTTCTTATCATTTATTACCTTGATAGAACAATAAAATATCTTTAAATGTAGTATTGAAGATACATTTTATGAGAGTAATATTTTTTAGACTATCCTCCTCTTGAAATTTTTAGTTTTGTAAGTACGAAAGATAATCATTATGCCATCATTTGATAATGTTTGTGTGATCTTTATCCTTAAGTGACATTGATTTTAATTATAAGTATCATATGAATAATTTTATCCTTATTTCTTTTAAGTTATTCTTATACATTAGGTACGTAATCGTATATTTATTCTCACTGGGAGAGACACCAATCTCTCATAGAATAATGGCATAGGGTATATTGATATTAATTTTGATATTATAAAATTTAAATCCCTTATATATTTTCCCAAATTTTTATCTGGGTTTATAATGTGATATTACAACCCCAAACTTCATGTCCATACCTGATAACTGGAATAACAAGGAAACCAAAATATAATATCCTTTTCACGCAAAAATGAGAAGGACGATTCTTTAAAATTATTCTCAAGTTTGATATATTCTTTCCACTCCCTTCTAATTCATTTATCCACTTTGTAATCCTAGTTGAGCTTATGATATATGCCAAATATCACATACTTTTTGTAATTAAATTCCTCTAGGTTGTTATTGTCATATGTAAAATTTGTTTAAGCAACTTGTTGGACTTGATTATGATAACCCTAGTCTTATCAATATTTATAAACATATGATTATTTAAACAAAAAATTTGATAATTATTATTCCATTTCCAAGGTTGTAAGGTCGCTTTGACAAAAAAAATAATAATCATCATAATAAAAATGAGTGATGATTATCTTTACTATGGTATTTTCAATGCCTCTTGCTACCTCTAACTAGTCAATAGATATTCTAAAAGAGGTAGGGGTTGAGGTAAAAATTTGCTTTACCCTATATTAAAATCCATTTCTTCTTACCCACCCTTATTATTCTTGAACATGGTAACAACTTGATCATAAAATAACATAGCTTCAACTCTACACTTTGAAGGAACTTAAAGTTCTAATCACTTCCAAAGGACATTTCTAGGGATGCTATCAAAATGTTTCCTAAATTCAATGAAGAAACAAAGGATATGAATTTTATTATGACAAAATTCCTCAAGAAAAACCCAAATACTGATTATATGGTCCATGAATAAAGGAATTTTATAAATCCAATGTGACCTTTATCTCGTTCTCATGGTTTTCTAACCTTAATCTATTCTTTTCAAGAATACTTTCACATAACTTGATAAATTGGGGTTATTCATGTTTTTTTTTTAATTTAAGGGTTCATTTTCATGACTACTTTTAAAAATAGGAACGATGAGACTTTCAATCGAAGTTTAAGGGAAACATCCTTCTATTTCTACTTTTAGAAGGCACTTAATAATCCATAACTTGATGTCATTTATGGTAGAAACATTTATATATATAGTAACATATTGAATTTTACCTAAGACATTCGTCGATTGATCAATCTTTTAAAGGTAAAAGTTATAATGAAATATAGAGACATTACAATTTTTTTAAATTTACAAGTTAAAATTTGCCTCAATATTTTTTTAGGTTTTCGAGGATTACCTATTTGCTTTCCTAGCAATCTAGTAGTCTTTATCATACCAACAATTGGTCATTCTATCTTTATTTGTACATGAGGATTAAAAGCCATATTTATTCATACAAGTGGAGAGCTTAGTTATAATGTCACAATATAAGTATTCAATACTTATTACTTATCAAAATACTATATTTCCTTGAATACTTATTGAGATATTTAAATTTCCCCTTATAGAAATTAAAAAACCATTTTTTGGAGCATGTACGTGCCCTACTGCACTACTTCCAGTGTACACACACATGTTGCATAATAGACAACCCACGTACATATGCAAGATGCATGCTAAAAAACACGATTTTACCTTCAAAAGTTGAAAAAAATAAATTTTGCAGGGAATTCGACAGAGTTTGTGGGCTATCGAGGGTGTCCTAACCATTTTACCCATTGTATCCCATCCCCATACCAAATAACCATATTTTTGTGATATAAAAGTAGGTATTGGGGTCCCATTCCAACATCAAGCAATATAACAAAGAAACTCTGCCAAAGTTCCTTCCCCTTCTAGAATCCATTTCATTTTTCCCAAGGAGATCGATTGATTTTGAGAGGCAATGTGGGAATGATGCACTTGGAGCAATAGTAAGAGGAGCGTCTATCGATGAGAATGTTGTAATATTTTAATCTTCAGTTTGAATAAAAGAGTTATTTTCCTATCCCAATACTTTGCGCATTTGTATCTTTGTTGATTAATGTATCTACAATTACATCTAAATGCTAACATTGATAGATAGAGATGGGAGGAGACTCACAACTTGGGAAGATACAAAGTTGAAGGAAGTCTACGTCGAATGATAAGGCCTAAGGTACACTTACCAATCTCCCATCTTATCTTTTTGTCTTTCTGTTCAGATAGTTTGGGATCGATTAGGATTAGGGTTGTCGTTTAGGGGAATTCAATGCTCTACATATATTTTGACCTAGTATAGTAGTAGGGGGATTTTACCCGCTAGAAGAATTGGTGAATCCACTGGGGAATATCTCTAAGGCCTTAGTGGGAGATTTTTGTTTGTTTTGATTTTCAGTTTCTTTGTGAGTTTTATGTGTGTTCTAAGTCAGTTTGGGTCTTCGGTCACCCTCGAGGTGCCTACCAGCTTCCCTTGCTCAGGTTGTCTATCTAGAATTTTTCTTTTCTTGAAAAATTTATAGAGGTGTATGCGTCGTGTTATCTATACAACATGTGTACATATGCATCATGAATTATATATACATAGGATGCATGTGCACAACACTTGTTTCTGTGATTTTGAAAAAAAAAATTCAAAATATTTTCCTTTTATTTATGGGAATTTTGGTTCCCAGGTGTTCTTGAGTTCCAGAAGCTTCTGTTGTTTGGGATTTAGACAGTTTGGAGCCTCAAATTGTGTACGGAATAAAAAAAATAAATCCTCTTGTCTCTTTGTGTTTCCTAGAACTTTTGTCTTTTTCTTTTATCTTGAATTTTAAGAAAGATGAGTTGCAATTTTTTGGGGGGCATGAATTGTGTATTTTGCCATTTATTTTAGCATCTTTTGTTAGTTTTTCTTTGATTGGAAGAAAAAAATATATAGTTTTTTAGGTCTCCTTCTTTCTTTGCATTGTTATTTGAAAAAAAGAAAAGAAATTAGCACAGGGTTGTCTTTTCTTCTCATATTGAAAGAATTTCAAAAGAAAAATAAGAAAGAAAATCCTTTCATTTTCTCTTTTGTTTCTTTCAAAAGTTGCATTATGCATTTTGCATGTAAAGGAGAAAATATTGCATCTTTTTGTTTGAAGGATTTTTCATGTTTTTTTCTTGAAGCTCTTTTTCATTTGTGGAATTAGTGTAAAGTATTCTTTGCCAGTGTTCTAATTAGGTTATTTTTCACAAGAGTCTCAAACAACATAATTTTCACTTCCATTCCTTGAGTAAGAAAATCCATTAAAATGAACACGCTAATCTAAAATGTATTAGTAACACTTTTTTCTAGGGTTCAACAATAGCTTAGTATAGGGATTTGGATTAGGAGTGGAGAGGTAAACTCTCCAAGGACAATCGAAACTTAACTTAGGTGTCTATGCTAGGGTGTGGAAAATCCACTTTGTAATTACTCAATCTGGGAATCTCCTCTCACACATGAGTCAAACATGAGGCTGCATGGAGGAAGGTGAAAAAAATATCCACTCTTGATCGAGACAAAGCATTTGACAGATTGTTTATTGGGGGTGGATCTTGTAGCATTACTGGCCCAGCTTGTGGCATACCTTTGAGACACTTGTATCCCTCCAAGGTACTCTAAGAGTGATTCTGGCGCTATTGCATTTTAGGCTTCAGGAGGATCTTTGGGCTTAGTTACCCTTCCCATACACTCGCTCGACTGTCGATTGTACCCCCCTAGTTGTTGATTACAAGTTGGTGGCCTAGCTTCCATTATATAGGTTGAAACACATGTGACTGCGAGGGGTGTATCCCGGTACCTGAGGAAGACTCTATAATCTATGGGCAACACCCGAAGGGACTGTCGATCGAAGGTATAGGTAACTTTTTCTCCTAGATAATTGTTTTCCTTTGTGAATTATTTGGATGATCAAGACTTCATCTCCTTGGGTTGGAAGCATTCAGAAGGGTAGTTTGTTTGGTTTGTATATTTTTAGGATTTTCTTATTAGTGGTGTGCTATGTGCTCCCTAGTTCTCCATAGTGAGTTAGTAAGTCATTTATTTGGGTCTATGACCTAAGGTGGTTCACCTCCCACTCCTCCATTCATGAGGACGTTTTGGTCTTGTGCTTAGAAACCTAGAGCTTCCTCCTTATAGTTGTAATTTTATAGCACTGGTTCACTCGCATTAGTGTGTGAGACTTTTACGGACTTGAATGATCCCAGAAGGGGAGAACCCATTCATCATATATTCATTGAGAATTTGTTTGATGATACCAACCAAAGAACCCCTTCACAAGGGGATTCTTGTGCTTTTCCTCTCTTCATAAATGTTGGTGTCCCTTTGATGGCCACTTTTCACATTCCTGGGTTGAATGTGGGATTTTCGGTTTGGTTGGGTACCATTCCAAATGTCCTAAATTCTCTTGATGCTTATCAATTAAGAACCTTATGGCATGCGCATCATGATGATGTTCCTTCTTCAACAAAGTATTCTCCTTCTCCTTCTACCTTCTCTGGTGAAAGTATAGCTACTACTAACTAGAAGTCTAAATGAAATAGAAAGAGGAATAATAGGAAGAAGAAATCACCAACCTCTGTGAATCATGTTGGAGATAGTTCATCAACCTTTGCAAGTCATAGTGAAGACCAACACCCAACCTTTGCAAGTCATGCTGGGGGGAAAAAACCAACCTCTGCTAGTGATGTTGGATATGTGAAAGAAATCACTGCAAGTCATGCTGGGGGAACGAGTCTCATCAATGATAATCACATGAGTGATATGTCAAGAACCTCTGCTAGTCATGTTGGGGACAAGAAAAAAACCACTGCTAGTTATGATGGGGGCATTGATTTTGTTCAGAAACCTAGACGGATAGGACGTAAGCCTAAGCTTCCTTATAATATTTGCAAGGGAAATTACCTTACTCATTTATTCCATGGCCTTCTAGAGGCATTAATATTGTGGTCCCTATCTTCAAGATATTTTGATTCAGAGTCTTTTGAGGTTTCCTCACAACCTATTCAACCAATGGTTGAGAAAGTGGTCATGCCAATGCAATATTTGGTTGATCCCATTTTTCTTTTGGGGGGTGATGCACCTTTACACCATGTTGTATCACATCCTATTCATCCAATGGATAAGGAAGTGGTTGTGCCAATGCAATATTTAGTTGATCCCACTCTTCTCTTGGAGAGTGTCAATTCTACCAAAGTGGTCACATCAATGATATTTTATATTGATCCCACTCTTCTCTTAGAGAGTGTTGAGTCTACCAAAGTGGTCATGTCAATGCGATCTTCGGGTGATCTCACTCTTCTCTTGGAGAATGTCGATTCTACCAAAGTGGTCATGTCGATGCAATTATTAGATGATCCCATTCTTCTTTTTGGAGAGTGTCAACTCTACCAAAGTGGTCACGTCAATGAAATATTCGGTTGATCCCACTTTTCTATTGGAGAGTGTTGAGTCTACCAAAGTGGTCATGCTGATGCGATTTTTTTCAGAACCCACTCTTATGATGGGGAGTGATGTGTCTACCAACTCTATTTTTAGAATTTCCATTTCAATACTTTTAGAACAAGGGGGCATTCTTCTCACTTTGAGAACACCCCCTCCATGTCCTAGGATGGTTTCCTTTCATTGGAATGTCCTTGTTGAGCCTTGTCTTCCTTCTTATATACCTTTTCAAATAAGGGTTGAAGTGAATTCAAAATTTTTTTATCGATGTATTTAATATGAAGGAGCCTCTAGAAGTATTTTATCCTCCTCGACTTGGAAGGATTTGGGTTCTCTCGATCTTATGTCTGTATTGCATGAGATGTTGTATTTTGACATATGAACTCATGAGTATTTTGGGATTATTCCTCAGTTTACTATCTCGCTAGGTGGGAAGACTATCCTTCTAGATGTTACAGTGGTGCAAGGCCCATTAGATTTCAATATGCTTCTCGTCCATGATTATGTGTATGCTATGAATGTTGTGGTCTCTAAGGTCTTTCGAGTGATGCATTTTCCTCATAATGGAATCATTTTCACTATCAACCAGATGGAATATGATAATAACCATCCTAATTCAACGTTAGTTCAAGATACCTGGTTATATCCTCCTAGTATTCATGTAGACTCTACCCCGCCACAGGTAGATTATGTGGCATCTTATCCTCGGTGTTCAATTGATCTTGAGTAGGAACCTATGAAATCATGTTTTCCTTCTTAAGAATTTTTCTCAGCAATTGATCCATTGGTTTATCAAATGGGGTCATGGGATCCCTTTCTCCCCCCTCTTGGTCCAATTAATATTGGGTTTTCTTTTGATTCTGATCTCGTTGTTTGTAGATTCTCAAGCCCTTGTGCTTGTGAGTGTTCATTGATAGACTCTGCCAATCCTGACTAGAACCTCCATCGTCATATGGAATATGCTTATTTTCATTCTCCCCTTGGAATTGTCGAACCTCTGCATTCGCATGATTTCTTAGATATTGACTTGCCTTCAGATGGGGCTATCCTTGAATCCATGACTACAGTTTATATTCTATGGGAATAATTACACCGTGGTTTTTGTTTTCTTCCCTTTTTGGATACTTTCCAGTTTGAATATTGAAGAGACTCTTGGTTAGGGCCTATCAATGAGATCTACCTGAACCAATACTATGCGTGAGTCATAAGGTTGTGCGTTCTTTGTACCATATTGTACAGTTGAGGTTTGTTGTTTTCAAGTTTTTTATTCAGTAGCACCTCTTATTTTCCAAAGTTTCTATCTATATTAGATCTATTAATTTATGGATGAGTGTTATTGGCCTTATATGCACGATATTGGACATAATTTTCTTTGAATTTTGTTCATTGTATCGATCCGTTCTGACAGGTATTGACCTCAAAACTGGCATATAGGTTAGTTTTTTCCCTAATTTCAATTTTTTCATTATGAGTTTCCTGGTTTTTTTCGCCTTAGTATCGACCCCACTGAATTGCGACACTAACCTTCCTTGTTGATAAGTGTTTCGTACTTTATGTGGTAGAGCCTTCCTTCCATGGGAACTCTAGTTAGAACCTTGTTTTCCATTTGGTAACCATGAAAAAGTATTTCATAGGCACGAGATTACTTTTATCCCCTCCATGAATTTGTAATGAAGCCTCATTCTTCTTCCTAGTCATCCTTCTTGTCCTTTCCCACGGGACTCGCTATGAGCATGGTTTTTTGTCTTTCAGGCTTACTTAAACTTTGAAAGAAACATCTAACGAGAGCATATTTATTATTTTCAGTATCGTTTGGATTACTTAAGAAAATAATCCCCCTTGGAGTCTTCCTTAAGCCCTTTTCAGACTCTCTAAAATTTAAAATATTTTCGAGTGATCTTATTGTCCTTCACACTCGCCAAAATCAAATTTGAAGGCACATTTTTATGACGGTAGTTTACCCATTTTTCGGTCCAGATGGATAATTTTACAAACAAAGATGTGCCGTAGGAACTTTGGTTCACTAGGAGAGTATTCTCGGGTGTAAGTTTAACCCTTTTTCGGGCCCGAGGGACTAAATTTTTGGAAAAGGGACATTCTTCTTAGTTTTGGTTTATCTCTTTTTCAGGCCTTTGAGATTACTTAAGAAAAAGGAACCCCCTCGGAGTCCATAGTTAATATATTTTGAGACTCCCTAAATATGAAAATTCCACTGAGTGACCTTGTTCCTTTCAAACTCGTTAATTGGTCAATAAATAACATCTTTCTAGCATGAGTTTAACCCTTTTTCAAACCAATAGATTATTCAGGAAAAACAGACACCTCGGGAGACTTGTCTCGCTAGGAGGGGAGTGCTCAATTATATTTTATACTTTTTTGGGCTAAGGAGACTAAACCTAGGAAAAGGCTTTGAATCCATAGTTAATCATTTTTCAGACTCATTAAAATTGAAATGATCGTCGAGTGGTCTTGTCTCAATAACACTCGTTAAATGGTATTGAAGAGAAATATTTTCGATATAATTTTAACCCTTTTTTCGAACCGACTACACCAATTGTGAAAATGGAACTCCCTGAAGTCATCTTTTAGCATTTTTTCAGACTCTCTAAAACGTGAAAAAATCACCGAGCTTACCTTCTCTGGGCTCGTAAAAATTCACATGGAAGGAGTCTTATTGTGTCATGCATAATCACATTGCATGTCTCATCTTTGCGTCTTTGGCCTAATGTCGACTCCATGTTGCTCTCAATTGAACGCTTAAATCATTCCTTATACACAAGACTTGCAAGAATTTTTTCCTTTGCGATCTGACACCTTGATCCGTGGATGAATTTTCCTCAAGTGTCTTTATCCTGAACATGTCTCCTTGCACAAAGCATAAATATGTTCCATGTGTCTAGAACTAGATTTGCTTCCCATGATACACATTCCTCCTTTGTAACGTAACATTCTTTTATTCTTTTTCAAGCTTGTTAAAAATTAAAAAAAACAAAAAACTCAAATATTCCAAAAAGAGGGGATGGGATATATCAATTATTTTTCAGGAGCAAGATAGTTTCCCTTGGAAAAATCACAACCCTTTGTTTCTTTTCCAAGCATTGGGATCTAGTATGACCCTAGGAATCTATTCTTGCTACATAGAGTTGTGTCCTCCTTTATTTGGTTACACTTCCAAACATATGGAGAGTTTGTGGTGCTTCCTGCATCATAGACTTATTTCAATATTACACTTCCTAAGTATGATAATATTTTGTTATTTTTTCCAAGGGAATTTTTATCCAACCTGAGTCAACCATTCTAGGTTTTGTCTTTTGACTTTGATTAGTCGGCGATCATGTGAGTCTAGTCAAGTCCATATTCAATATCCATGAAGTTCTTTGCCTGATGATCGAGATCCTCTAGTCTTTCTCTGAAGGCGTGTTGAAGAGATCAGAGTAGTGAGTCTTACACTCCTATTGTACTCCTACCTAAGTTGTTGAAGATCTTGAAGTTGTTTCTTGAGATATGAAGTCCTCATCTCCATCCATAGTCATTGATGCTTCTTGAACATTCATATTGTACTTGAATATCATTGAATGATTTTGAGATATAGATCCATTGTGTATTTCTCATGGATACACTTTATATATACATTTCTATGACATGGATATACAGTGTACTCGATTGAAAACCATGATTAGTTCATCCCGAGCATGGGTACACCCACCTCAGAGAGATTATTATTGTTTCACAGATAGCGACCTCCTGAACTGTGGTCCCAGGCTCAATCGACTTTGTGTCTTCCCACTGGTAAAAATATTGTAATGTATTTCGACCATCAATTTCTCTTTTGACCTCACACATTAAGGGGAATCTGTTATAGACCTAAAATTCCCTACATATGCATACATGGCATTAGCCTTTGTCCTTGCACAATTTTCCAAATTACTCCTGAGGATCTCTCTTTAAAAAACAATTTTTTGGAGCATGTACACGCCCTGCTGCACTACTACCCACATACACACGCATGTTGCATACTATACATCTTGCATACATACGCAGGATACATGTTAAAAACCCTACGTTTACCTCCAAAGGTTGCAAACAATAAAAAGTTGCAAGGAATTCAGTGGAGTTTATGGCCTATCGAGGGTTTCCTAACCATTTTACCCATTGTAACCCATCCCCAAACCAAATAACCATATTATTTTCATATAAAAAGAGGTATTGGGGTCCCATTCCAACATAAAGCAAGAGAACAAAGAAACTCTTCCAAAATACCTTCCCCTTCTAGCCCAATCTTTGCATCCCTTTCTGAGATTTGTCCTCAACATTCCCCCTCCAACCCTCTCCCTATACAATCCATTCCCTTTTTCCCAAGGAGATCAATTGATTGTGACAAGAAACTCAGGAAAGAGGCACTTGGAGCAATAGTAAGAGGATCCCAGACCTTATTCGCAGAGTGTCTGCCAATGAGAAGGTTGTAATATTTTAATCTAAAGTTTGAATAAAAGAGTTATTTTCCTGTCCCAATACTTTGCGCATTTGTATCTTTGTTGATTAATGTATCTACGGTTATATATGAATATTAGGATTGATAAAAAGAGATGGTAAATTTGTAGCATTGTTTTCTTAAGTGTTATTGCAAGTCAACTTTGGGAGGAGACCCACAACTTGGGAAGCTACAAGGTCGAAGGAAGTCTACATCATCTGTTATGGCCTAAGGTGCACTTACCGATCTTCCTTCTTCTCCTTTTGTCTTTCTAATCAGATAGTTTGGGATAACTTAGGATTATGGATATATTTTAAGGGAAGTCATTTCTTTGCCTATATTTTGACCCAATATAGTAATAGGGGGATTTTCCCCTATAGCATATATTAAAATCCATTTATTCTTACCAACCCTTATTATTCTTGAACATGGTAACAACTTTCTCATAAAATAACATAGCTTCAACTCTACACTTAGAAGTAATTTTAAATTCTAATCACTTCCAAAGGAAAATTCTAGGGATGCTATCAAAATGTTTCCTAAATTCAATGAAGAAAAAAACGGGGTCAATTTTGTTATGCTAAAATTACTCAACAAAAACCCAAAATACTGATTATATGGTCATGAGTAAAGGATTTTTATAAACCCAATGTGACATTTAGCTCTTTTTCATCGTTTTCTAATCTTAATCTATTCTTTTCAAGAATACTTCCACATAACTTGATAAATTGGGGATATTCATGATGGTTTTGTAATTTAAGGGTTCATTTTTGTGACTACTTTTAAAAATAGGAACGTTGATACTTTCAATCGTTAAGGGAAACATCGTTCTATTTCTAATTTTGGAAGGAACTTAATAATACATAACTTGATTTCGTTTATAGTAAAAACATTTATATATATATAGTAACATATTGAATGTTACCTAAGACATTGGTTGATTCATCAATCTTTTAAAGGTAAAAATTCCAATGAAACATAGAGACATTGCTATTTTCTTAAATTTACAAGTTAAAATTTTCCTCGAGAGTTTTTTAGTTTTTTTGGTTTTAATTGGGAAAGGCGTTTCCTATGTTATATTCATGTAGTGTCTCTTTTATATTTTAGTTATAATTGTATGATTCTTTATATTAGTTCTTATTTGTGATATCCTCAAGGATTACCTATTTTCTTTCCTAGCAATCTCATAGTCTTTATCATACCAACATTTGGTCATTCTATTTCTATTTGTACATGATGATTCAAAATCATATTTCTTCATACAATTGGTGAGATTAGTTACAATGTTACAATATAAGTCTTCAATACTTATTACTTATATAAATATTAGTTTTCCATGAACACTTATTGAGATATTTAAATTTTCCCTTAAAGAAATTAAACAGACATGTAATATTTTATTTTATCAAAGAATAAGTGCTTTCAATTACTATCACTTTCTTCGATGGTATTTTTTTCATTATGGTGTTGAGAATTAAAATTAGGGGTCCATATTCAAAGTTAGGCTCGTTATAATCTAACATATAACATTTAACAAATTTTTGCGTGAAGGGTTATCTGAAATAACATACTCAACTACTCTATTCCAAACCCATGAATAAAATAAATTTGATTTGAATTTGGCCACTCACTTAAAGTGATGCAAAATAATAGATATTGGCAATTATAAAGGCTCATCAACTTTATACCAAACAAATTTTCAACAAAATCGCTAGAGCTTCTTTTATAAGTGCAAGTTATATCAAGTTCCTCATCTATCCTAAGAGGGTTAGTGTTGGAGTGCAAGTTATATCAAGTTCCTCATCTATCCTAAGAGGGTTAGTGTTGGATATGTTGGTTAGGATAATACATTGATTACTATTTTTCTAGCATTAGAGTCTCCTAGAATCATAATATTAAATTCGTTTCTTAGGTTATTATTGTCATTTCACAAGTCATCTTATGCATTATTTTTATCTAAGTTCTTAAGATAAGAGGTAATGTTTTTTATTATATATAATATATGACTAGAACCCTATGAGATATGATTAATTATGGTAATGAAAGTAGACTCGAATTCATGCTCCCAGATTTCAAGAAGGTTGATGTAACATACCCAGCCAACCACAGGCTGGGTATGCTACCTGCAAGCCCACCCTTAGACTTCTTTGTCTTACATATACCTTCTTTAATCATTAAGGATGAATAAGATAATATATTTAACAACATGGACAACAATATCCAACAAGCATGCATAATCTAAAGATTACGTTAAACGATAAATAATATACACAACGAAAATACATTCATAGACATGTAGATGATAATTATGTTACACAGCGGAAATACAATCATACACAGGTAGGGATATCACGACAAAGAGAAGTTATCTTTATGAAATATGACATGGATTGAGTGCAAACCAAGGATGTTCCACCCAACTGTAGACACCATTGCTCCAAATCTCAACAACAGTGTCACCCCCGAGCCAAGGCTATCAATCCACAAGGATGATTCCATAGTGTACTTGGGTTCCCAAACCATTCAACTCTCAAGATCCCATAGGTTTCCCAACACCCACAACAATACAGGTACCCAACTCTCTTCTACCCAGCTTGTGCCACCCAAGAGAATTGACCTCAACCCTTCTTTGCCTTGCAGTCCCTCAGGTAGTCCTTCTCATTCCTGTTAGGACTTCCAGCACAGCTGGTCTAGAATCTCAATGTTGGAACTCTCAGGACTCACAGTTGCGGGAAAAATAAGGCACATTTCAATGCATTTCAAACATGTAGGCCCTAAGTCATGGCTGGATCACACCAACGACCACTACAACCAACTATCCCGTGGATAATTCTTTAGAAACTTTGTTTCCTTTCACTTTGCCAACCAAGACGCAGGTGAGGATAGGTCAATGAATGGGCCAGGGAGTGAATGGGAGTGTGTGAGGGAAGAATGAGTGAGTGAACAAGAAATCAATGACCAAGTCATGAGTCCAACCCCCCCATCAGACTAGAGGTAGGTTTAAGTAACCTTGTGAGGAAAACAATAACCTCTTGGCCTTCCCAGAGAAGTTCACGTAATCGATCCCCTCCCTTAGACAAAAAGGGTAATAAGAAAATAGGAATAACACTTAGTCACTCAAGCTCCCTCTCTTGTGGAATCATAGCCCCCTATAACTCTAGTCCTTGTCCGTCTAGGAGCCAGTGATGTGTTTATTATTATTAATGATAAAAAAATTACATTTCTTTGTCGTATTGGCCCTTAACTATTTGTATGGGCACTTTGTCCTGTCAGCATTGAAACAATACATTATTTAAAATGGGGGTTCAAAACCTGAGGTGTTACATCCCCTCCCCCTTATTTTGGTACTATCCTCAGAGAATATACAAAACATATATCAAAATCTTAAATTTATTCAAAAAGTAGTGGGTACTTTACCCGCATGGAATCTTCATGCTCCCAGGCAGCTTCTTCAGGACTGTAGTAGGTCCACTGAACTTTTACTAGTTCTATAACTCCATTCCAGGGAATTTTGACTTTTTTTTCCAATACCTGCACTGGATGAACTTGAAATTCTCCCTCTGTCTCTACCTGAATCATATTCCAATCAATAACATGGTTAGGACCATGTACACATTTTCTTAGTAAAGATATATGAAATACATTATGCCCATTCATGGAAGAACGCAATGCAAGAATGTATGAAACTAGCCCTATTCTGTTCAATATTTCAAATGGACCATAGAATATGGTTGTCATCTTTGTACAACTACCCAATTTCAAAGAGCTTTTCTTGGGATTCACTTTCAAAAGTACATGCTACCCTACTTTAAATTCTCTAACTATCATGTTCTTGTCTACATAAACTTTCTATCTATCCCGAGCTTCCTTTAAATTCTTCTTAATCTTGACCACCTGGTCTTCCATGTCCTTGAGTAACTCTAGCCCAAGTACCACCCTATCTATTGGGCTATCCTAGCTCACTGAAGTATTTCATTTCCTACCATACAAGGCTTCAGATGAGCTCATTCTCAATGAAGCTTGATAGCCATTGTTATATGCAAAATCACCCAAGTGTAAGTAATCTTCCCACTTAGATGGCTTATCCATCATATACATTCTCAGCATGTCTTCAATTATTCAATTGACCCTCCCAGTTTCCCCATCTGTCTGGGGATGATATGTTGTGCTAAAGTTTATATTTGTGCCAAATCCTTTAAACAATCCCCTCCAGAAATTGGAGGTAAACTTCGTATCTCTCTCTGAGATGATTGTCCTAGGTATCCCATGCAACCTAAAAATTTCCTTCATGAAAATATCTGCAATATTAGCTATTGTATGCGTTGTCTTCACATGCACAAAATGAGAAGCCATTGTTAACTTGTTAACTACCACCATGATTGAATCGTGTTGCTTATTCATTCTAGGTAATCATGTGATGAAATTCATGGTGATCACTTCCCATTTCTTCTCTGGGATCGATAATGGTTGTAGAAAACCCACTAGGTGCCTATGCTCAGCCTTCACCTTCTGACATTCCATACATCGAGCAATGTAATTAGCAACATCCTTCTTCATTCCTGATCAAAATAAGTGGCTTATTACTACTGTAATTGTTTTCTGGTAACCTGGATGTCTAGCATAAGGAACATCATGCATTTCATTCATAACCAAATTCCTCAGTTCTCTAGAACTAGGAACATAGATTCTATTTTTATGCATGAGTATTCCATATTCCTTTATCTTGTACTCCTTTACTTTTTGCTGTACATTTCCTTGCTGTAATTTTTCCTTTACCTGTAGGTAATGCTGATTTGTAACAAGACCATCTAAAATTCTACTCTTCAAGTCCGACTGATGCATACTGACAGCAGTAGCATGCATGAGATGTACTCTTCTACTAAGTTCATCAACAACTTTATTCTCCTTTCCCTTGATATGATTGATATCGAAGTCATATTCACTTAAAAATTCTAGCCATCTTATTTGCCTGGCATTCAAGGTCATCTGTTCAAAAAGATACTTCAGGCCAGTGTGGTCTGTTCTTAACTCAAATTTCTTCCCCATGAGATAATGCCTCCACATCCTCAAGGAGTGAACAATGGAAGCAAGTTCCAAGTCGTGCGTGGCATAGTTCCTCTCATGCTCCTTAATATTTTTGGACTCATATCCAATGAAATTTCCATTTTGGGTGAGGACTCCCCCAAGTCCTTCCTTACAAGAGTTTGTACATACCACAAAAATTTCATTTGGGTTAGCAATCTTTGACACGGGTGCACTAGTAAGTAGTTCCTTCAACATATTAACATTATTTTGACACTTGAGTGTCCATTCAAATTTAGTCCCCTTCTTTTGAAAAGAAGTGATGGGATGAGAAATATTAGAGAACCCTACTATGAAGCTTATGTAGTAGYCGGATACTCCCATAAAATATCTGACGTCTGACACATTTTTGGGTGTTGGCCATCCTCTAATCGCTTCAATCTTCTCTGGATCTACTGCTATGCCCTGCTCTGGAAAAATGTGTCCCAAGTAATGGAAATTATTTTGATAAAAAGAACACTTACTCAACTTGGGATACAACTGATGTTCTCTCAATACTTGCAACACCAATCTCAAGTGATGTTTGTGCTCCTCTTCAGGCTTAGAATAGATATTTATGTCATCTAGGAACACTATGACAAACTTGTCTAGATAATTTCTGAATATGCCATTCATTAAGAACATGAAGACAACTGGTGCATTGGTCAGTCCAAACGGTACCACTACAAATTCATAATGCCCATATATGGTCCTAAAGGTTGTCTTATGAATGTCTTCTTCCTTGATTCTTACCTAATGGTATCCTACCCTCAGGTCAATCTTTGAAAATATCTTTGCTCCTCTTAGATGATCAAAGATGTCATTAATTCAGGGTAAAGGATACTTGTTCTTTATAGTGTACTTGTTCAGCTACCAGAAGTCAATACATAGCCTCAAGGTTCCATCCTTCTTTTTGAAAAAAAGTACTGGTGCTCCCCAAGGTGAAACACTTGAATGTATGTACCCTTTCTTCAACAATTCTTCCAACTTCATTTGTAATTCTTTTAATTCTGGTGTGCTCATTCTGTAAGGTGTTTTCGAAACCGGGGCAACTCTTGGCACTAGATCAATTGAGAAATATATCTCCCTTTTTGGTGGCAATCCAGGTATTTCTTGGAATACATATTCAAATTCCTATAGCACCAATAAATCTTCAAGGCTTGCCCCTTTTGTATCAATTGGCTCCTCCACATGAGCTGTATATAGTTGACATCCTTTTCTAAAACATATTTTCAACTGTAATGAAAAAATCTCCCTTATAGAGATGGGTCTTGGAACTCCTTTCACAATGCTCTGTTTTCCATTTCCATCAAGAAATGTAAATGTCTTGTTATGACAATCTAGGACAACATGATTCTTTTCCAACCAATCCATCCAAATCAGAACATCATAAGACCCCAATGGTATGATATTTAGATCATAACTAGTATTCACGCCATTAATAATTATGGAACCACCTATGACCATATCATGGATTCTTCTTTTGGTTCCAATGTCTAACTTAACCAAACTTTCTTTTCCAAGTTTACTCTTTTCCAAATGTAATCTATCCACTATCTTAGGATCAATGTAACAATGGCTTGCTCCTGAATCAATCAAAATAGCAACAGGCTGATTTATGATCTTACCTTCCACCTTGATCATATTGAACTGGTACTCTGCTTGTCGATCATTTAAAGCTGCATAGATTCTTCCCATATCTCTGACTATTGTAGCCTCTTGGATGTTCTACACAATATTTACTCTGTCCTTTCTGTGTGGGAAATCCTTGTACAGGTGATCTTCTTTGCATCCCCAACATTGGGTTGGTGGTATTCCCCTTTTTCCCAAGGAATATTCCTTCTTGAAATCCCCTTTAGCATACTGATTTTGATGATCTCTATTTGGTTCATTCCTATTGAAGGGAGGTTTGAATCCTTTCATCCTCTGATCGGAATTCACATTCTTCTTGTCCTTCCAAGATTTATATAAGGATTCTCTTCCCTTGCCTTGCTCATACATGTATTTATCCTTCCTGATGGCCTCAACAAGGTCTTGGGTTCATCATACTTGATCTTTTCATTATAGAAGGCTGACAATCCACTTAGAAATATCTGTATTTTCACCTTCTCATCACCAATGAACCTGACATACTTTAACAATCCCAAGAAATTCTTCTCATATTCTTCCATAGTCATGCTTCCCAACCCGACGTCAAAGAACTCTTGCATTTTCTTGTCATAGAAATTCTATGAGAGGTACTCCTTCTGGAAGTATTTATTGAAATGTTTCCAAGTGATCCTACTTTCATGAACATGATCCACTTACTTCATTTGGTCCCACCACACTACAACTTTCCCATGTAAATGGTAGGTGGAAATCCTATCTTCCAGGTTTGATGAATAGTTATGCAACTGAAAATATCTCTTGAGCCTAAGAAACCATGCTTCGACATAATCATCCCTTTCTCTTTCACCATCGAAGGAAGGTGGCTTGAGCTTCCTCATCTCTCCCTAAAAAAAATCTACCTCTTTCTTCCTTCTCTGGTGTCTAACAGGAGACACTTATGGACTACTTACGGAATCATCTCATGCATAAAACTTTCTTCCTGAGTAAGGAGATGAGTGGTGTCCATGAGCTCTGCTAGAAATTTTGGAATAACCATATCTTCCACGAGCATAGGCATCTCCTCTTTCATGACATCGCGCTGGTAATGTGGTTTATCCCTTTTTTTGTTTTTCCTCTAGAACTAATTTAAAATCTACAACACTCAAGCAATTATCTGATTTTCTCATTAGTCTCTCACTATTTTCTTTGTAGATCTGCACTAGTCTCTCACTATTTTTTTTGTAGATCTGCACTTCCATATTCAGTCTTCTTATCGTTTCCATTAATGTTTCCTTCTCTGCTTTCCCTTGCGCCCATTGGACTCTGTCTCTGCATTACCAACTCTGGTATTCTGGCCTTCGACATGCTTTTCATGACTGGAGGCTCCCTCTCCTTCTTCCATTTCCTCAATACGCATGCTGATCTAGTGCGCTTAAGCCTCCTAATTCTGCAAAATGTGCAAGTGACCATTTTGTTAGAATTATGCATATGATAGGAAAAAAAAATTCCAAACTAAGCTACAGGTCTCTTTCTTGTTTTTGTTCATGGAGATTATATCCCCATTCTCTGAAAATAATAGTGTCCTTTTATCCTTGGTTGACACAGAGTTTCACCCTACGTGGGCGCTTCCTTCAAACCACCTCCCTAGGTGATCATGACTAGAAACCATGGATAAATACTCCCTTAGCACTTTTTTGTCTTGGACACAACCAAATATGCCCTTAGCCCTCCTTTCCTCAGCTGTTGAACTACATACGACCATGGTCATGTCCTTACGCTTAGCTGAAAAGTGCTTTTCCAGAGCTTAGGGACTTCGGGACTTTCAACCAGGACCAGATCAAGGGTCCTCGTCCTCTCTCATGATCAATGATTGAGATCCACTTTAGGACTCCGCGCTTCGAGAGTCCCAACTTTTATCTCTTTCCTCCTCTTGGAATGACTTTACCCGGAGTTCCTGATCTGTCGACAGGTGTGCTCCCACAGATCAACGACTCTGAATTGTTTCGGTGCTTAGGTCTTCAGAAGTTTCAAACTTCCCTCCTAAATTTTCTCCCGGAGTTCTTTCACCTGAAGTTTACGATCCTTCAACGCGTCTCCTCTGGAATCGACGATCGATATATACTCTGATCTTTGGGCCTTTGGGAGTTTCGAACCAATGAAACCTAACACACCTTTCCCTTCTAGGGTGCCTAGTCTTCCAGACTGAACGATCTATCGCCACGTGGTGAAATGATGGAAGAAGACACGTGGTCCAATCAGGTGCGTGACATGTATCACATTCTCATCAACGTTTCAATGTTCCAAATGCCCAAATATTACTGACACGTGGATTTGGTGACACATGGTTCTCAACAGATCAATGAATGATATATTCTCGGATGATCGGACGACCAAGGTTTTCTTCAGATCTCCAGCTCTCTGGGCTTCGGAAGTCTCAAACCTCAACTGAAAACCTCTCGAATGGATTCTTCCAGAGTTACTAATCTGCTGACACATAACCTCTTGGCGATCGACAGTCAGGATCTACTTCAGACAATTCAACAATCGTCGCTTACTTCGGGTCTCCGGCTCTTCGGGCTTCAGGAGTTTGAAAACTCAACTTATCCTCACTCACTCTTTTTTAGAGTTATTTCACCGGGAGTGCATGATCAGTTGAAGTGTGTACTCATATGGATCGATGGTTCCCAACTACTTCAACTATTCAAAGTTTCAATGTTCGATATCTAACCTATCACATCACTTCATTCCTTTCAATTTGTGGGGAATGCATCAATGGTTTGGAGTAAACTGCTTTTCATCCTGCAATTCTCCTGATGCTGACACGTAACCCCTCAGGGAAACCATGGTTTGGATTGAGGGACTACCTTGGGAATTAAATATCGCGCAACTCAGTTTCCCAAAATGCCTATTGGCAATTGATCTCTCTCTCCAAGGGGATCCAATGGTCGCGACCTTTAACCTTTCTTCCTTTTCATCGGATGATCCCTCTTTATCTGTCCTATTAACCAACGATCCTGAATCTCCCTGATCCTATGGTGGTGATCAATCCCAAATTAAAAAGAAACGGTCATGATCCTTCGAACCCTCATAGAGGTTCTATGATGTTCCATCTCCTGCGTAGCTTCTGCAATGTCATTCCTCCTGATATTTTCAAATTTCCGATCAGAGTTCGATCTCGACCATGAGATTCTGACCAACAGACTCGACCCATACCAGCCTGATTTTTCAACCAGAAGCTCTGATACTAAACTGTAACATACCCAGCCACCCACATGTTTGGTACACTACTTTCAAGCCCGCCCTGGGACTTATTTCTCTTACAAATACCTTCTTTAGTCAGTAAGGATGAATAAGATAACATATTTTACAACATGCACAACAATATCCAACAAGCATGCATAATCTAAAGATTACGTTAAATGATAATTAAATATACACAATGGAAATACATTCATACACATGTAGATGATAATTGAATTACACAGTGGAAATACATTCATACACAGGTAGGGATATCACGATAGAGAGCACTTATCTTTATGAAATATGACATTTATTGGCTGCAGACCAAGGATGTTCCACCCAACCGTAGACACTACTACTCCAAATATCAGTTCCAGTGTCACCCCCAAGCCAAGGTCATGAATCCACAAGGACGGTTCCAGAGTGTACTTGGGTTCCCAAACCATTCAACTCTCAATCTCTCACAAGTTTCGTGACACCCTAACAATCCAAGTACCCAACTCTCTTCTACCCAGCCTATTCCACCCAAGAGAATGGACCTCCATCCTTCTTTTCCATGCAATCCCTCAGGTAGTCCTTCTCCTTCCTGCAAGGTCCTCCAACATAGCTGGTCAAGAATCTCAATGATGGAACTCTCAGGACTCACAATTGTGGGTAAAACAGGGTACAAGGCAATGCATTTCAGACATGTAGGCCCCAGGTCATGGCTTGATCATACCAGAAATCACTACAACCAACTATCATGTGGCTAATTCTTCAGTAGCTTCATTTCCCTTCACTTTTCTAAACAATACGCAAGTGAGGATGGGTCGATGAATGGGTCAGGGAGTGCATGGGAGTGCGTGCATGGGAGTGTGTGAGGGAAGAATGAGTGAGTGAATGGGAAATCAACGACCAAGTCATCAGTCCAACCCCCCCATCATACTAGAGGTAGGTGTTATCACTAGAATTTCGTCAGCAAATGGTTACAGGAATCCAACATCTTCAAAGCACCCATTAGTTCATCCATGGCCCAGAAAATGCATTTCCAAAGGGCACAAAACTATACAATTGGTTAAAAAATTAGCATGCTCTAAGGACATAAGGTAGTGCGTGAACGTGTGAGAGTCGAATAATGCTGGAAAAACGCATATGTGCCTGATGCGCGACTGTGGACACAAAAAGCCGTGCACACCTCAGAACGACGAATTTATGATTTTTTTCGTCCTTCCACCCACTTCTATTTCATCTCCCAAGTCGATTTGATACCCAAATCCACGCTGAATCTGAGTGGGGGTTGGTCAAAGACCTAAGGGTGCCCTAAAAAACCCCTTGTTCACACCAAAGACTAGTTGAATAATGCCTCAAATCTTTGCTATAAAAAGGGGCCATGGTGCACTATATTTTCAAGGAATTCATTTGTATTGTTATGCTGCCTATATTTTTTTGGAGGATCCTCTTTCCTCATCAAGAGAATACAAGCACCATTTCATTTATCCATTCATATCACCTCTTGAGTGAATGTTCTTTGGATTTTCTTCACCATTTCCTTTTAGTTTGTTACTTGTAAGAAGGGCTCAATCATTGGGGGTTCAAGAGCCCTCCCTTCGAGGAAGAGGGGACCCGTAAGTCTCTCTTTATCTTTGGTGTTTTCCCACTAATACAACTTATCCATTGGTGGCATAAATGTTGTTTAATTTTTGTTCTATTTCTCTTATGCACTCTAGTTTAGTTTCTTTTATTGTTAGTAGCTTAGTTCTTTGCTTATTTCTTATGCTTGATGTTTCTAACTGTTGCATTCACTGCTGTCTTGTCCAACTAACCCAACTAGACTTGTAAGCATCCTTATTTTGCTTATTTAGGTGACGAAAGGGACACAACAATGGGTTTAAGTAACCTCGTGCGGAAAACAAGAACCTCCTTGCCTTCCCCAAGAAGTTCACGTAATCGATCCCCTCCCTTAGACAAAAAGGGTAATAAGAAAATAGGAATAACACTTAGTCCCTCAAGCTCCCTCTCTTGTGGAATGATAGTGCCCTATAACTCTAGTCCTTGTTCGTCTAGTAGCCAAAGATGTGTTTATTATTATTAATGATCAAAACATTACATTTATTGGGCATACTGGCCCTTCAATAATTGTCTGGGCATTCTGGCCTCTCAACATTGTAACAATACATTATTTAAAATGGGGGTTCAAAACCAGGGGTGTTACAATTGAAAATATATATTTCAAGATAAATCCAACATAAGTTGAAACACTCCTTTTGGCATGGATAAAAATTTGTGGGGTGACCCTGTCTTACCCACATAGTTGAATAGAGAAAAATGCCTATAAGTAATTACAAGAGTGGTTGGAAACCCTCATTGAATAAAGATAATTTGAGTCTTTCACCATAACTTCATCATGAGAAACATGGCTCAACTAACTTTTAACAAGGGTTGTCTATATATATAAACACAATTCAAAGTACTTGGGCCAAAATCTCTCTTTACACACAAACACATAGACACACACACACACACCAAAATAATACAACTACAAGTCATGCAATGTCAAAAGAAATTAAAATAATTTGAAATAAATATTGCAATTTGTCTAATTTGAATGTAAAAATCGAACCCTAAACCCCATCGATGGTGAAAAGTGGAACATAGACAATGTAACATCCCCCAGCCCATTTGAGGAACATTACAGTTGAAAATACTCATAAAAACAAAATTTTGCTAGCTAATTAAATTTCCTCTAGCTTTCAGCTACGAATTGAAACTAGATTTAGCCATTGTTTGTTAAAATTAATTACATGCATATACCACCATTTAAAGAAGAAATAAAATGTAGCTAATTTAAACTTAATTTAAACTTAATAAATCATTTCCAATACATAGACTTCATGAACAACATTAAACTCATAATACAACAAAAGCAAGATAAAACATGTATCTTTTATAAAGAGTTGTGTAACCAGTTGCTTGGGACAGATGTTCCACCCAAGCATAAACTTGATGTTCCCAATCTCAACAAAAAGTCACACCCGATGTGATATCCACGAATTATTCAAAAATAATTTTTTTCAAAGTTGTTATTCTAAAAATAAATTTCCATTTTTGGAAATTCGAATTTTAGATTTTGAAAGTATGTAATTATTATTTTATGACTATTGGACAAAACTTTGACTATCCAATTGTCTTCTTTTGATGGACACGTGTATGAGACAAACATTTAAAATAAATTTAATGTTGGAGAAGAGATGGAGAAACCAGGTTAAAAATAGTTGACTATCACTCCATGAGTGGGGAACAATGTTGAGTTAACTCAGAGCTGATTTTTACAAGTTTCAGAAGTTGATTTCGGTCCCTAGCATCCCATAGAAATCAAGGATTGGTAAAGCTGTGAATTTCCCAAGGAGGGAAAATAGTGGAAATTCGTAAGCATGATATATATACAACATATGTGGCAGGCAGGACACTACTTAGTATGTTGGGAAAGGAACCGTTTTGTTGTTATGAGCACATTTGGTGTTAGGAAAACAATTTTTATGGACTCTTCATAGAGATAGTGGCTAAGGAGTGATGCTCAGTTTTCCATTATGGTGTCATGGTCAGGATGGGTGGTGATCATGAGTAAATTTGGTTTTTCTGTATCTACGGTTGGGTAGAACGTGGTTGTTCCATATGTTTTGCCAACATAATTATTCAAATATGTATGTTAACTATTTAATTTCATTTTTCTGAAGTGTTATAATGGGTGACATTATATATGTAGGTAGTGATCTATATAGGTGTGCCTCATGGCCACAATAGATTTGTTAAATTGACTATTGTTTAATTAACTGTTAATGTTTTTGGTGGAATTTGACTTGCATTAGTTACAATATTTGTATATAGGCTACATAATGGATCTACATAGATAAATGTATAGGTAATAAAACTAAATAGTCATTGCACGGATATTTACGCACATGAAATTAACTACTTCAGAGAAAGAAAACAAGTGAACTAAAAAAAATAGAGTGTATCAAAGTAAATATAAGTAAACTGTATAGTTCTACTTTTTCATGTTTATTATCTCTTAAATTAGTGGAATGCATAAAAACTCATGTGATCATAATCGAGTATGAAAGCAGATGAATTCAAATCCCATAAACATAAATGTATATATAATAAAAAAATGGGTATCCGATATAATAAATCTCAAAGATTTCTATGGAAAATTGTTTTATGCGAGTCATAGGTCGCTGAAGAATACAAGGCCTTGTAGTTTTCTTCTAAATAAAGATATTAATACAAATTGGGGTTTTACATGCCCAATAATATTTGTTAACCATTCTTTTAAAATAGAACTTAAAGAATCCACATCAACCATCTATAACAAAGTAAGAATGAAGAAATAGTTCATTGATCTATAGAAGGGAATCTCATCAAGAGATCAATCTATGATGGAACCCGAAGTACCTTTTCAAAACATGACATTTTCCTTTCATGGAATCACAACACATGAACTTAACCTACAAAAAGAAATTGGTATATGATTACTAAACCACCTCAATCTAATTGAAGGAATAAGATAAAAATAATGATAAAAGGGTATGTACTTATCTCGACATTGGTTGAATTCTGACCATCCTTTTTATCCTTGCGAAATAAGAAGTCTATGACTCAAGAGGAGGAGTGGATTCATAGTCTTATGATGGGTTCCCTCGCTAGAAAAGGGACCCATCATCAAACACATATCCATAAACATAAGTCAAATAAAAATTTAATGTCAAATAGGGTAGCAGAGATATGTTGATTTTATCAATCCATCATCGGCTTTCATGAGTTCTTTAGAATATAGAGGTTATCACAAAAATTAACCTTTACAATTTTGAAAATAATCTACACCACATCATATCACAGAGTCAATTACCGAGCCTGGTATAGAGATAAGAATTATAGAGAGTAATTGTGAATATTAGTTATAATGAAGGATTTAGCAAGTCTAATACATAGATAAAAATTACAAAGAAGAGTCTAGTAAAAAGATAAAAATTAGAGAGAGTAATTGCAAAGATTAGTTACAACAAAGAATTTACCAAGTCTAATATAGATATAAAAATTACAGATAAGAGTCTAGTACAAAGGATAAATGACAAAGGATAATCACCGAAACCAATTATAAAGTCTATTCTAGATATAGAAATAAACGTTTTAAAGGAGACAGAGCTACGAAGTTTTCCTCACAGTATACAAACAAAGTTCTTAATTAAATAAATTTAAATACCTAGTGAATAACAACAAAGAATAAACATATATTTTAAATAAAATCAATGTATCAACATTTCCACACAGAGTAGACATACCTCAAATATAAGGTAGCTACACAAAAATGAAAAGGTTATGGTGTAACTGTAAATACAACAAGCGTCGAGGGTTACGATCAAGTCCGGTAAACAACAAGAGAAAACAATAAAAAATTTCAAGACGATCTGGGCATTGCCCTTCACCATGGTAAAGGAAGGGATTGTATGTAAATACTCAAGGGCAGACAAATACGTGCACAAAGTCTCCTTCCCATCCTGAGAACCTCCTGGTCCATGGCTCGTAGAATTTTTATTACCCTTGTTTAAATTTAAGCCGGGAGTGGTAATAAATTAAAGGGTTTAATTATGTATAAGAGACACACAATGGAACTCTGGACTTGGGTTTTCAAACTTTGAAATAACCCATAAATACGTGGGACAAGTGGTTTAAATATTAAATAGAGAAAACAAAATACAATACCTGAGCCTCTTTCAAATCAAATCTCAAAATTCATAGTGATTTAAAAGTGAGTTACATACAATGAGATTTATTTCCATGGGTTTTCCTTCGAACTTTGAAAGAAATAAAAAACATGGAAGATAACGTATAGTTCCTAACAAAGAAAAACAACACAGTACCTGAAACTCTTTCGGAAAAAAAACAAGGTGTCAATGCTTAGTGGTTTATTTGTAATAATAAAAGAATGACAATGTGTGTAGCGTCCATAGCTCATGGTTTCCTTCAAGGGTTCTATAGAGAAAAAATAGTTACAAGAATAACGTTTGGGAGGGAAATTTTAGCGGAGCGGTGTAACATTGTAAAAACTGTGTAACAGAGATAAAACCTTTGAGTGATTAGGGACCTCGATCCCATCGCTCATAGTGGGAATAATGTTTGACTACGTTTTCCAGACTCCATGTGATTTAAGAGAAGTGGAGAGGCCATATTGGTTAGGTCCCTGCAGTATCAGAACGAGAGTATTCTGTTGGATTACTGAGAGGGGGGGTGAATCAGTAATAGAGCAATTTAACCATATAATCCAAGTGCTATATCAATGAAGCATTATTATCCAATAACTTCAAAGTAAATAAGAAATGAACAAATGAACAATCATACACATACATAGTACACCAGTGTTTTATGTGGAAACCCAAATCG
>SNQJ01S0018538.1:77023-88546 GCA_010110895.2 Picea sitchensis
TCATATTTACATCAAACACTATTAGGTCCATTACCCAAAACTTTGTGCTACGGGTCTTCAAGGGTTGACATCAATGACAACCAACCTTAATCAACATATTCAAGACCCTACAATCTCTTTAATGGATCTTAAAAAGAATGTCAATTCATAGACCCCAAACTACATGTTTGTTCTTATCATCCTTTAATTCATAAAGTGCCACCATAAACTTTCATTGTTGGGTCACATACTTAGCTTTATTAATACCTGGTAACACATGTTTCAGAGTAAGCTTACTACCTAGCACTATTCCTTACCTCTAACACAAGGTTCCATGATCACGATCTAGAGAAAGGAACTGCATATGCTCTTTCTCTATTGGAAAATCTTGGTTAAGACTTTGTTTAAAGAAATATGTTTGTAATGCACATATATGTATACAATAAAATTAATACAATACATCGTGATGGATTATGTCTTTCTCTTAGCTTAGAAAACAATAAATCATTATGTATCAATCTTTATGCACTATAGAATAACATGAAATGATATGGGTTATGCACTATAGAATAACATACAATGATAGGGGTTAATGTTAGGGTTTTGTTGTAGTTTAGGAATAAACTATTATGGGGAAAATATTGATTGTACTACATGAATAAGGTACGAAGGATATGAAAGAGTGTCATTCTAGGGAGAGTATTAATTTCCCTCTTATCGTTAGTGGTATAATTAAATTTTATGTTGAAAAACAAAGAGTTGAGTCGAGTAATTACTGGTTGAAAACATTGGTCAGACTTATAATGCAATCAACAACAAGACTCATAGTTCTTCCCCTCTATAATTGTTTTTTTGTAGATATTTTTTGGGTACATTACATATGGTATCAGATATGTTGGTTACAACACTTAGGCCTAAGGGAAACACCAGAAAGTTATTTTCTAAAGGAAAAATCTAACAAACACCATTTACTATTACAAATAGAAAATAATTTTCTTTTGTAAAAATGTCAGTGCAAAATGAAGAAGGAGACATACCTAATAGAAACCAAAATCAAGAGCTCCCTAGAGATCCAGAGCATCATAGTGAGGGAAGTTCAACCACCCAAGTATTGAAAACGATCAAGAATCTTATTGTGGAATTGCAAGTGTTTAAAGATGATAATGAAAAGTTAAAGAAATCTCAAGAAGATAAACTGAAAATAAATGAAATCTTGTTACACAGTATAGAAACAAAGAAGATTCCAAGAAATAACGAGATGTAAGAGGAGGTCAGTAAAAATTCCTCAAAACATTCTAGTCACGAAACAGAAGGAGAAGACATCTCTTTTGAGGAAACACACATGACAGGAAAAAGGAATCTACAGGAAAGAAGAAAAAACACTTGGATCACCTAGAAGGTGAATTCAAAAATATAAAATCCTCCACCTTTGATGCAGAATCAAAGACTCGTGAGGAAGCTGAAGCCTGGCTTCTAGAAATAAATAAATACTTTCATATTCGTAATTAGTCTAGTAATATGAAGTTTAGAATGGCCATTTATAACTTAAAGGGAAAAACTAGTATTTGGAAATAAAAACGAATGGAATGTTCAGAATTCAAAAATCACTTCAAGAAAAAATACCTATCAGAAAGTTATTAAGAAATAAAGAGTAAATAATTTTACAAATTGTGACTAGGACAAATGACTATGGATGATTTGATTAATAAATTTCTATATCTATTGAGGTTTGTGCCCTATATCAAAGAAGATAAGGTGAAAATTCAAATCTTCTTGAGTTTTCTACCACAATATTATAAAAACATAATTGAATTTGATAATCCCAATTCTTTCAATGAGGCATTTAGGAAGGCTCGAATGTGTTATGAATAGTATAAACAAAGATCTGAAACTCCCAAGGCATGGAAAGATAAGACGTATGATAAATTGAATCAATGCAAGAAAGGTTTCCAGCTTGGCCCTTTTCATAACATGACTAAAGGATTCCAAATAAAGTATTATCCCTCTAACAGAAAACATACTCACCAGGGAAATAAACCAGTTAGTTTGGGATTCAAGAAGATAGAGGATAGTCCCACAGAACCGTTGAAATGTTATGAGTGTGGAGAATCCCACCTAAGGAGAAATTTTGCACTCTTAAACCCATTAATAAAAGCTTTAGTCGACAATATTCGATAAGCTTCAACAGTTGGAGATATTGGAAGAATCATGCACAAGATCAATGCATCTTTGGATGACAGGCAAGGAGATAATCAATCCACTATTGTGGAAATTGAAGGTAAAATTTATAAAAACAATGTGTCTATACTAATTGACCGAGGGTCTAGTGTAATATATCTTACTCCAACATTAGTAGAATAAAAAAATTTAAAGAAAGAAAAACATTCTAAATCCTGGTTAGTACAACTAACAATAGGGACAAAAATAAAAGTAACATAAATTGTTTCTGATTGTGAACTTAGTATAAGTAGTTAGAATACAAAGTTAAATCTGAATGTGATACCTTTAGGGTCGTATGAAATAATTATCGGGATGGACTAGTTAGAAAGGAATAAAGTAATACTGAACTTTTATGAAAAGTCATTCGTGTACAAGGATGAAAACAATACAACAAGAACAATACAAAGAATAAAAAAACTAGTTTCTGTTAGACAAGTATCAACGACGCAATTCAATAAATTTATTAATAATGGTTGCAAAGTATATTCTATTCAAGTAACTAATATTTTGGAAAAAGAAAACAAACCAAGTTTGGAAGACTTTGCAATCCTTCAAGGACTTAAGAATGTATTCATAGAAGAGATACCATAACTACCTCGAAGGAGAGAAATACATTTCTCTATTGATGTACTACCTGGATCAACATTGGTATCAAAGAGACCTTATAGAATGAGTGTTCCCAGATTAACATAACTGAAAATTTAGTTACAAGAACTGTTATATAACGAACACATCAGACCAAGTGTTTCACCTTGGGGAGCACCGATTTTTTTTGTTAAAAAGAAGGATGGAACACTAAGATTATGTATTGATTATCATCAACTGAATAAAATGATGATTAAAAATAAGTACCCTTTAGCTAGAATCAACGATCTCTTTGACAAGGTTGGAGGAGAAAAAATATTCTCTAGGCTAGAATTGAGATCTGGTTATCACCAAGTCAGGACAAAGGATTAATACGTAAACACAAAAACATTTAGAACACATTATGGACATTACATATGTGAAGTAATTCTGTTTTAACTTACTAATTCACCAACAAATTTTATGTGCTTGATGAATAATATATTCAACTAGTATTTAGATAAATTTGTGCTTATTTTTATCGATGATATATTAATTTATTCAAAAATTGAAGAAGAACATGAACAACATTTGAAAATAGTATTACAAACTCTAAGAGAACATAATTTGTATGCTAAGTTTGATGAATGTGATTTCTACCAAAGGAAGATACAATATTTAGGGCATGTAATATCGAAAGACGACATTGCAGTAGACCCTGAGAAGATTAGAGCCATTATGGAATGGCATATTCCCTAAAGACATAGAATACATAAGGTCATTCATGGATATTATTAGCTATTACCAGAGGTTTATAGAAGAATTTTCCAAAATCGTCTATCTGATTACATCACTATAGAAAAAGGGAATACAATTTAATTGGTCTAAAAAATGGCAAGACAATTTTGATAAACTAAAAGGACTGTTAACTACATTGCTGATCCTTAAAGTGGTAGACCTAGATAAAGACTTTACAGTTTGTGTGGATGCAAGTAAAGAAGGATTAGGAAGAGTGCTAACAGAATATGGACACGTCATTTGTTATGAATCATGCAAATTAAAGGAACATGAAAGAAACTATGTAACTCACGATCTAGAGTTAGTAGTTGTAATTCATGCATTGAAAATGTGGCGACATTATTTAATGGGAAGAAAATTTCTATTACTAAGAGATAATAGTGGTGTAAAACACTTGTTCATCCAAAAGGATCTCAATGCAAGATAGGAGAGATGGTTGGCCTTTTTAATTGAGTTTTATTTTGAAGTATGACACATCAAGAGAAAATAAATTAAAGTTGCAGATGCACTAAGTCGAAGGAATAATGAGCTATATGAAGTAATTATCAACAAATTTGAAAATTATATTGAGGATAAGACTAAATTTGAAAGCAAAAATAATGTAAAATACATCAAAACATCGAAACAATTGCAAAGAAATGAGGAAAATATGCAAAGTATAAATCTTAGTATAGATAAAAGTGGGTTGTTGAGGTTCAAAAAAAGGTTATATGTACCTAACACTACTGAATTGAAGATGATAATTCTTAATGAGATGCACAAAAAACCATATTCTGGTGATCCAGGATACCATAAAATGATAACAACCTTAAGAAAACAGTTTTATTGGCCTACCATGAAAAATGAGACAACTGAATATTTGTCTAAATGTCTAGATTGTCAACAGGTAAAGGCTGAGCATCAACATCAGACAGGTCCGTTACAACCTCTGCCTATACCCGAATGGAAGTGAGAAATTATTTCAATGGAATTCATCATAGGTTTGCCTAAGACTCAAAGAAAAAAAACTCAATTATGGTAGTGATTGATAAGCTAAGTAAGTATGCAAATTTTATACCTGTGAAATCTTACTTACAAATCGATCAACATGCCTGAAATTTTTATGAAACAAATATTTAAGCTACATGGGATTCATAAGATGTTGATTGCAGATAGAGATGTCAAATTTACATCCAATTTTTGGAAAGAATTGTTTGCATGTTTGGGTACAAATTTGAATTTCATCCCAAGTTACCATCCACAAATAGATGGGAAAACAGAACGAACAAATCAAATTATCAAAGACATGTCATGAATGTATGTAAGGAAAAAACCAACTAAGTGGGAAGAGTATCTACATTTAATTGAATTCACATACAATAATGGGTATCAAGCATCAACTAAGATGAGTCCCTTCGATGTCTTATATGGAAGGAAATGTACAACCCTGATCAGTTGGGATATTCTGATTGAAAGGATTATGGTTGGACCATAAATTCTCCAAGAAATAGAAAGAATGGTCAAAATGGTACATCATAACTTGAAAGAGGCACAAGATCAACAAAAAATCTATGCATATCTAAAAGGTAGACACCAAGAATTCAAAATTAGAGATCATGTATATCTCAAAGTCAAAGCGAAGAGAAAATCCCTAAAACTAGGAAGTTGTTCTAGGTTGGCGCCAAGATTTTGTGGTCCTTTCAAGATCTTAACTCGAATCAGACCAGTGGTGTATCAACTAGCAGTCCCTGCAAATTTAAAAGTTCATAATTTTTTTCATGTTTCACAATTAAAAAGATATATTCATGATCCTACTCACATTATTGATTGGAACATGGTGCATGTGGATCCAAAAGGCGAGTTCCAAGCGAAGCCTTTATGGATTTTGGACATGAAAGAAACAATACTTCAGAATAGAGCCGTCTCCCAGGTAAAAGTGAAATGGAAGCACTTTAGTCCCGAGGAGGCTACTTGGGAATTGGAAGAAGAAATGTGGAAATCTTATCCAATTATGTTCCAAGAGACAATTTGAACAATGAGGACAATGTTATACTTAAGGGAGAGAGGTTATGATATCCTCGAATTATTCAAATTTAAATTATTTCAAATTTGTTATTCTAAAAATAAATTTCCATTTTTTGAAATTAGAATTTTAGATTTTGAAATTATGTAATTATTATTTTATGACTGTTGGACAAAAGTTTGACTTTCCAAGTCTCCTATTTTGATGGACACATGTATGAGACAAACATTTTTAATAAATTTAATCTTGAAGAACATATGGAACAACCTGGTTAAAAATCATTGAATATGACTCCATGAGTGGGGAATATGATTGAGTTAATTCATAGATGATTTTTACAAGTGTCAAAGGTTGAGTTTTGTCACTAGAAGCCCCTAGAAATTATGAATTGGTAAATCTATGAATTTCCCAAGGATGAAAAAGAATGGAAATTCCTAGGCATGATATATATACAACATATGTGGGAGGTAGGACACTGCTTAGTATGTTGGGAAAGGAACTGTTATTTTGTTATGAGCACATATGGTGTTACCCAAACAATTTTTATGAATTGTTCAAAGATATAGTGGCTAATAAATGATGGTCAATTTTCCCTTATGGAGTCATGGTCAGGATAAAGGGTGTTATGTATCTACAGTTTGATGGAACATGGTTGTTCATTTTGTTTTCCTAGAATCATTATTCATATATGTATCTTAACTGTTTACTTTCATTTTTGTGAGGTGTTATAATGGTTGATATTATATATGTAAGTAATGATCTATATAGGTGTGCCTCATGGCCATAATAGATATGTTAAATTTACTTTTGTTTAATTACATGTTAATGATTCTAGTGGAATTTGACTTGCATTAGTTAAAATATCTGTATGTAGGATACATAATGGATCTACATAGACAAATGTATAGGTAATAAAACTAAATAGTCACTGCATGGAGATTTATGCACATCAAATTAACTACTTCAGAGAAATAATACAAGTGAACTAAAACAATTAGAGTGTATCAAAGTAAATATAAGTAAACTGTATAGGTCTACTTTTTCATGTATATTATCTCTCAAAGCAGTGGAATGCATAAAAATTCATGTGGTCATAATTGAGTATAAAATCATATCCATTCAAAGTCCCTAAACATATATGTATATATAATAACACAATGGGTATATGATACAATAACTCTCATATATTGTTATGGAAAAATGTTTTATTCAAGTGATAGGTCGTTGAAGAATACAGAGCCTTGTAGATTTCTTCTAAGCAAACATATTAATATAAATTCGAGTCTTACATGCCTAATAATCTCTGTTAACCATTCTTTTAAAATAGAACTTAAAGAATTTGCATCAACCATCTATAACAAGGTAAGAAAGCTCAAATATTTCGTTGATCTATGGAACAAAATCTCAACAAGAGATCAATCTGTGATGGAACCCAAAGTACCTTTTGAAAACATGATGTTTTCCCTTCACGGACTTGCAACAAACGCCTTAATCTATGAAGGGAAATCAATATATTATTACTAAACCACCTCAATATAATAAAAGGAACAAGATAAAAAAAATTAGAAAAGGGCATGTACTTTTCTTGGGACTGGTTGAATTCCGACCATCCCTTTTATCCTTGCGAAATAAGAAGTCCGTGACTTGAGAGGAGGAGTGATATCATAACATTCTGATGGGTTCCCTCTCAAGAAAAGGGACCCATGATCAAACTCATATCCATAAACATAAGTCAAATACGGTAGAAGAGAACTGTTGATTTTATCAATCCATCACAAGTTTTCATGAATTCTTTAGAATACATAGGTTATCGCAAAAATTATACATTACAATTTTAAAACGAATCCACATGACATCATATCAGAGAAGAAATTACCGAGCCTGGTACAGAGATAAAAATTACACAGAGTAATTGCGAATATTAGTTACAGTGAAGCATTTACCAAGTTTGATACAAGGATACCAATTGAAAATAAGAGTCTAGTACATAGTTAAAAATTACAAAGAGTAATTGCAAAGATTAGTTACAACAAAGAATTTACCAAGTCTAATATAGAGAAAAAAATAACAGAGAATATTATAGTACAAATGCCAAATGACAAAGGATAATCACCGAAGCCAATTACAACGTCTATTACAGAGATAGCTATAAAATTTTGAAAGGAGATTGAGCTACAAACATTTCCTCATAGTACACAGATGGAGTTCTTAAGTAAAAAAATTAAAATACATAGTGAAGAACAACATAGAACAACAATAGATTTTAAAGAAAATAAATGTATCAAGATTTCCACACAGAGTAGACATGCCTCAAATATAAGGAAACTACGTAAAACTGACAAGGTTATGTTTTAAATGTAAATAAAACAAGCATCGAGAGTTACAATCAACTACGAGAAACAACAAGAGAACACAATAACTATTTTCCAGCGGATTCGGGCATTGGGCTTCACCATGGTTAAAGAAGGGACTATATTCAAAGACTCAAGAGGAGACGAATGCGTGCACATAGTCTCATTCCCATCCTCAGAACCTCCTGGTCCATGGCTCGCAAAATTGTTATTACCCTTTTTTAAATTTAAGCCTGAAGCGGTTAGAACTTAAAGGGTTTAGTTATTTATAAGAAATACATAGTGGAACTATGGCCATGGGTTTTTGAACATGGAAAGAACCCATAACGACATGGGACAAGAAGTTTAAACCTTAAACAAAGAAAACAAAATACAGTACCAGAGTCTCTTTTGAATCAAAACTCAAAATGTGTAGTGATGTACAAGTGAGTTACATACAGTGAGATTTATCTCTGTGGGGTTTCCTTCAAACTTTGAAAGAAATTAGAAAAACAGGAGATACCGCGTAGTTCCTAACAAAGAAAAACAATACAATACCAAAAAATCTTTCAGGAAAAAAAAAGGTGTCAATGCTCAGTGGTTTACCTATAATAATCAAAGAACGCCAATGCGTGTAGCCTCCATATGTAACATCCCTCTCTTGCATGCACCTGATGTGACTTATTCTTATGGAAACTTGTGGGCAAGTGATCTGGTTCACTATATGATTGACTGATTCGATTATGGAGCATGAGGATGTTTGTGGATTTGATGATATGTTATTTTATGATATTTTTATTGACAGGTGCTATTGACTATTTTCCTGAGTGTAGAGGACTCTAGACGTTTGATGATGCCGATGGCATCGATGGATTTCCTTGGACTCCATATCGAGTCAGGGAGTGGATGATTATGGTTTGAATGTTATGATATTACATATGTGACATATGACTAGATATTATGATGTTGATTTTTATCGCTCACACGTTTCGTTGATGGATGTAGGCTGACGATAGCTTGCTAACCAGACTCACAATAGGAGTAAAACGGTCACGCATGAAAACCAGAGATATTGAGGGAGAGGTGTGGCAACAACCCTGCCACAACCTACTATCACTCCCGCCGTGGCTCTAACTGTAGGTTAACGATTTCCTAGTTCGAGGGATCCACAATGTCGTGAGGGAAGATTGTGGCAGTCACTCATGATGGTTTTAAGGGGCACACAATAAGGAAGGTTCCTTATTCCGTAGAGGCCCTTAGTCTCCCACGAGGTCACCTGACCGAGTATTGATTCCATGGGTTTGAAGTCTACCAAAATCAGTCAAGAGGTGAGTGGTACCCTTGGAGAACGTAGTGCGTCTTGAAGGGAATGTTGCACAAATAAAGCATGAATGCAAGCAAGTGGAACCCTTGGAGCACGTAGTGTGTCTTGAAGGGCATGTCACGATTTAACTCTGGTAAGTTAATAAACCTAGTACCTAGAAAACTATGCCTCCTTAGGACCTGGTCGGCCTTAAAATGAATAATGGTATGAGTAAAGTTTAATGAATATTTTTCCCTTAAAAATTGTCGCCAAACTTAGTGAATTTAAAACCTAGGTTTAAGTAGAACATGCTAACACAAAAAAAACTAAATGGACCTATAAGAAGAAGCGGGGGTAAAGAAAATTCAAACATTAATAATTAAAATAAAATTTTAATGAAGGATTAAATTATTAAAAGGGTAAATTGTTGTTTATATCTAAACTTGCTAAATATGGACTAGAAGAAAAGGGGGAAGCTTAAGGAAAAGGGGAATGTCTAACATAGTAGGAAATCTAGTTTTTGGAACCTTCTAATTGTGAACTCAACTAGGTTTTAAGAAAGACGTTTGTCATTTAAGAAATGTAAGGGAATAAAGGGACACCCAAGAGCATTTTTAGGAACACTTTTAGGTGGGTGAGGGAAAAGGAAAATTTAATTAATTAATAAATTGATTTTCTTGTGCAACTAAGGGATCGGGTGACATCTCTACGGGGGAGGTTTATCCTAATTAAATTTAATAAAAAGAATCTGAAGAGGGTTTGGGAAAGTAACCATTGGGAAAACTCTATAAAAAGGATGGCGGAGGAGGAGTATCGATCACGACTGGTAGGCGTAAGGTTACGCTGCCGATATTTTTTTCATTGATTTTACTTGAGGGAGTTGGGATGCCCACTTGATAGGGAGTGGTAGCTCGAACTTGCGAGGCGAGTTGGGAGCTATATTTTATCTGGGTGTGTGTGGCTCGGGGGGATAAGGGGCAAGAAGTGTACCCCTAACATTGGCTGGGAGGTACCGGTGAGGTCTCAGTGGTTAGCAATCAGGATTTGGACGGAGCGCAAGTGCATGACAACCACTTCGGATTCTGTGACTTCGGTTGTGGTACATTTTCTTGTGTTTAATTTCTGTTGTATTCTGCTTTTAATCTCGTCGAAATCTATGAAATTCGGTGTTAAATTTTGTTTTATTTATGCGTTTAATTTCGTCGAATTTGTGGAAATTCCGTATTTAAATTTTGCTTGACTTATGCATTTAAATTGGTCTAAAGTTGTGAAAATTGGTGTAAAATGTTGTCTACTTTTTGTGGTCTATAACAATATTTATGAAAGGCTTCCCGTTTGGACATTCATGCTTGTGTACAATTTTGGTTGTACTCCTTACCAGTTATAAATATCGAGGCCATAAGACCTTCATCTTTCCTACTTGTTGCGCGATGACGAATGTCGCTGGTATATTGGGATCCAACCGCTATCGTGTGTGTAAGTTAGAAATTTGACGTAACCTTGGATTACTTGAGGGAGATCGATTACACACTCTTTAGATACCAGACTGAACCTAATCTGTTTCAGATTTAAAATCATTGATGTGGATCAGCAATCGTCGTTCCGTGCTTAGCGATGGGGGATTTATGAGACTATAGAATCGGGTTTCCCGACACACGCTTTTTATCCATCGTTGGTTTTATCTTTCCCTCGGTGTCATCCGTGCCCTACGCTTAGAGGGATTACGGAAATATTCCTTGCACAGAAACCGAATTTACCTCGAGCTTCGAAGTTCCACCCAACGATTACTTTTCTGCACTATTACAATGATTTTTCTGCTTACTGCACAGTGAAATTTCCTTCGATTATCTCAACGACTCTATGTTGTCTCTCTTCTGATTTTTTATTTTTGATGTGTTTAAAGTCGTCCAGCTGGAATTTTCCTAGAATTTTATCTCCCTCGCATCCCTCGATGTCTCTCCTCCAACCTCTCTACGTTGCTTTCCCTCAGCAGAAATTCGTTGGGACTCTAACCTTTGTTTGGGGATTTTCTGTCAAACTAATGTAAAAGAACCGCAGGCCCAGCCCCGAATTCGTCTTGGAGGGAAAATTGCGGTACCCTGCATTTTTCCCAATCGGCCAGCCTATAATACCACTGTGTTTAGCATCTTGCCTCGCGATCTAAGGGATCTTTGTCAGACCCTTATAAAAATAATCGATGCTGAGATTGGTTCTTCATAAAACGTAACCGTGCGAATTGATGGGCTCTGTCAGAGTTTACTAAGTTTAACCGACGTGAATTAATGGTCTCTGTCTGAATTTAATAATTTTAACTGATGCGAATTGGT
>SNQJ01S0018539.1:6822-16859 GCA_010110895.2 Picea sitchensis
GGGGGGGGGCGTGAATTAGTAATAGAGAAATTTAATCATTTTTAACCATAAAATGCAAGTGTTATATCAATGGAGCATTATCATCCAATAGTTTTAGAGTAAATAAGCAATGAACAAATGAGCAATCATACGCATACACAGTACACAAGTGTTTTTACATGGAAACCCAAAGCAGGAGAAAACCATGGAATGCTCTTATTTATATGTCTTTAAGAATTACATTCATTGGAAGCACCAACTTCCTTTGTTTTCCAGCTACAACTGGAAGGAGGCTCCAACCCCCTAGTTTCTCGGGCTACAACCTAAGGGAAGCTCAATCTCCCCAATTCTTTGGCTACAACCAGAAGGAGGCTACAACCCCCTATGTTCTCCGGCTACAACCACATGTCCTTGCCCCGTCCAACCACCTTGTCGTAGAAGTAGATTGATGGAACCATTGTCACACTATCACTGTGAGATATATTGTTGTAAACCTGTACCAATCAACCTGCACCAAACAACTTATAACAACCTCTACCAAACAACCTATAATCAACTTGTACCATAAACAAGTGCATCAACCATGCACCAACCTGTACCTGAACCTGTACCATCAACATGTGCATCAACCATGCACCAAATATGTACCAATCATGCATCAAATACTCATAAACTATGACTCATCAAGATGTACCAATATCATCAACTATACACCTCATGTATGTGCCAACTCATCAACTATTTGTCTCAACCATGTACCCCAACCAAAATCCCTCATTAATTTCATCATCCAAATATTATTTGTAACTCTGTAATAGACCTGGTGTATATGATTACATACCTACAAACCTTCCTTAACGTTAACAACAAGAGAGTAGCATTTTCATCAAACTTTACTTTAGTCTCACATGACTAATTTTGGATTAGTCAACAACCCTAACTTGAAATAATCATAACTATGTACCTGTAATGAATAAAGATTTGAAAATAGTATAAAATTTTCTTCAATGTCTTTTATGCAATTCCTCCGGGTTTCACTACTTGGAACCTCTCAAAAAGGGAGTTATAGCAAAAATGGCATACCTTGTTGAATTTTGGCTTATTCTAGAGATCGAACTTGTAGAGCGTGTCCCACACAGAATATTTGTTGTATGGATCTGAAAATGGTACAAAAAATACTACAGACTGTACTCTAACCAACACATTTGGTCTTACTGAATTTGGATCTGTTATGGTAATGACGTTTTTACCCAAAACACCTATTTTAGACTAGTTTCAAGACTAGCCACAAACCCTATTTTCCACGGAGTGTAACTCCAAAAATACAACGACCCACAAGCTAAATTTTTTATTGTAGCTACCTAGATATGTTTCCTCAACGACCTCCAGATTTTGCGGCCTGAATCATTCTAGAAAAACAGTTATTGCGAAAATGGTGAGATGACCTGTAAATAACATACCTTAGAAAGTATCTGTTAGCGATAAAAAATGATTTGCTAATTATTTTGATATCACATGATAAATCATTATAAGGTAGAATATTTATTTATAAATCTTAAAAGCTTTGAGACAAGCATTTAAATATATTATTCAAATGAATAAATCAATTCCTATCTCGAAAAAAAACCAAAAATAAATTTTAGCTTTCGACAGCTAAATGGTTTTTTCACAGTGTAATGAGTCGCCGAAATATTTCCTTTTCAGCGGCTAAAAGAGTAGATACAGAGCAAAAGAGTTGCCGAATGTGCAGAAGAGTCCAAAAACATCTTCTTTCTGCCCAGATCACAATTTCTTGATTCCAGGACGCGTGGGAATGATCATAAATAAAGGGTAATAATTAGGAGAATACATATCAGCTTCCTAATTAGGTTTTGAAGACATGTAGTAAGGGAATAACACCAAATGGCATGATTACTCTTGATAGAAATAACCCAACCATCAAAGACAGATTTATGAATCTGTGATTTTCATCAACAAATTGCCAAATAATGCTTCAGTTGTCAAATTCGATTTATAATGATTAGATTAGATCTTGTTGGTTAAATATTATGTTATTTTAGGTATTTCAGATCCATTAAAATAGGATCTTGAAACCTTAATGTAAAGGCTATAAAGCTTAAGACCGTTGATACACCAAAAGGAGGAAGAACAGTCTGAGGATTGTGGTTCTATTCTTGGAGACTTGTGCATTTCATCCTTTGGAGATGTCCATTAATCTATCTTGACATCGAGCTTCTTTCACTATGTTACTTAGTTTTCCATTTCCTTTATTTCCAAGTTTATGTATATTCAATGACAAAAGGTTGTCATCGCATCTCTTCGTTGGTATACTAAACTTATATACTTTGCTTATGATGTTTGTCTTAATGCCAGATGGATGTTATCCTATTGGTGCATTCATAAGATAAAGTTGCAGGTATTTACCTGTTGGGTCTGGCCATATATTATATGCAATCTTATATATGTTTTTGTTGGTGTGAAGAGTATTTTACCTATCATTACTGGCCATTCACATATACTATTGTATAGGTATTTATGTTAGCATAATAGGTCTTCTCCATGTTTCCACACATTAAATTAAACTTTCTGAGTTACATAGTTGAAAGCCTTGGTCTTTCAAGTGACTGATCTATTTCTAAATGGATATGAGTTTATAATGTCATCCGATCTGATCCTCTTTTCCTCCACATTATTGATCTTTTAAAAGTTACCAAGCTTACACCCTTCTATAGTCAGGGAGTGATTTCTTGGAGTGATGAAAAAATGGCGTTGTTGCTAGGGAACGAAAGTGAAATCAAAGTTTCCCCGGGAGAACGACAAAGATCTTATTCTTGATGGCAGACAAGAGACAGACATAAAACTTGACTGTAATCATCTGCTTGGTGACTCCACATTAAAGACTCCACTGGGGAGAATCTGGCTGATAGAAGATGAAGAGGCTGAATTCAAAATCCAGGTACCAGTTCATCAGTTTACATAATGAACTGTTGTTATTCTTTATCAGCTCCTTTATACTTTTATGAAGATTATCAACCATCTTTTATAAATCCATCTTTAGAAGAAAATTTGCAACCTGCTTGTATTGTAGAAGTTAAATCAATTTTTGTGCCTCAGTTCATTTATAAAAATGACCTCTGTATTCAAATTCCTTCTGAATCTGATCAGCCATGTAACCTTGAAGAAATCAAAACTGATTCAAAACCTATATAGAGCTCAACACTTGTTGCCATAACCTTCGAACCTTGTCAGCAAATTGTTATCCCTCATGATCAACCCACAGCCTTTCAAATCAAAATCAGGAAGAAGATGTTTAAGCCATTAAAGTTGCCCTCTCGTCTTCATCCTTATCCTCTTGACTGTTATGAATATATCCCTTGGTTTTCTGGAGAGAATCAAGCTTCAGCTGAGAGGCACTTGGAATATTTTCAAGATTTTATTGACCGTTTTAAAATTGTTTATGAGGATGTTATCATGAGATTTTTCTCTAAGTCATTGATTAGAGATGCTGCTATATGGGTCAAGAGTTTAAAAGCTGACTCCATTAGCTCTTGGATAGAATTCACTGATGTTTTTATGAAACATTGGGGCGAACATAAATCACCAGATTCTTACCTTGTTGAGTTCTATACTTTGAAGAGAGAACAAAATGAAACTTTGTCTACTTTCAATCAGAGATTTTGCAGCATCTATCATGGCATGTCATTGCAGATCAGGCCCACAGAGATAACTGCCATGATATATTATGTGATGGGACTGCAGTCAAAACTTGCCCTTCTTCTGCTAGAAAGGAAATCTTCCTCATTAAACATTTTGTTTGAAGATGCTTTAGAGGTGGAGGAAAACATTTGTGCTTCAAGGAGAATCCCAGAGCAGGTTGATTTTGAAAAGAATCATCTACCTAAGCCAGCAGAATGTTAGAACATTTCAGATTTTGAACAGGAAGGTAATGATTATGTGGCAGATTTAGAACAACAGCAAGCAACTGAAATTGTTTCAGATTGTGAATCAGATTCTTCAACAGTGGCAAAGCATTCCAGAGACATGTATTCATGTAAAATTTATGATCAGTTTACAAAGTATGTTGAACCTATGATAACTAATGATTGTATAGACAACTACATTTTTAGATTCAAACCCTGCTCTATCATCATCTACTGAACACTATTCTGAAGAGAAGGTCATAATGTTTGATGATCACAAGGTAATCACAAAAGAATAAGAAAGTAATCAATCCTCTAACAGAGAAGCAGTCATAGATATGCATCTTTTTCCTAAAGATCAGGAGTTTTCTGATTTTAGTTTCAAAGATCCAGTAGCAGCCTTCATAGAATCATACCTTTCAAAAAATTTGAAAGTTTCAGACTTCTTAAGCTTCTACATATTTCCTGTTGAGTTTGGTTTTGTGAAATATTTTTATTCACTGATGTTGCATTTCAAAAATCAGGTATTGATCAGTGAGAATGATGAAATCATTTCAGTATTAAAATTGCTTGGTTGGCTGCTATGGAAATCAACCTTTACCTAACCAAATTGTAGAGTTGGTTAGGGTAGATAGGATAGGAAATAAGCTCGCTTCCTGAGCATTTATTTTCTTTTACTTTACAACAAATGAAATAGTTACCTTGTGTGAATAAAGGCAGTCTTGAAGATGTACAGAGATCTTTACATAAGTCATGAAAGATTTTCAGAAAGAGGTGAATGGATGACTCTATGCCCAATGGAATGTTGACTCCATGCCCAATGGAACACTAGAAACTAATTCATGGATCTTATTTTTCCAGGAAAGGCATTAGATCTATGGTTCTTGGAAACCTCGCAGGGAGGTCTCCATCCCAGTTGGAGCCAGATGTTAGCAATCAAAAATGATTTGCTAATTATTTTGATATCACATGATAAATCATTATAAGGTAGAAGATTTATTTATAAATCTTAAAAGCTTTGAGACATGCATTTAAAGATATTATTCAAATGAATAAATCAATTCCTATCTCGAAAAAAACCAAAAATAAATTTTAGCTTTCAACGACTAAATGGATTTTTCACAGTGTAATGAGCCATCGAAACCTTTCCTTTTCGGAGGACAAAAGAGCGGATACAGAGCAAAAGAGCCGTTGAATGTGCAGAAGAGTCTAGAAAAGTCTTCTTTCTGCCCAGATCGCGATTTCTTGATTCCAGGACGCGTGGGAATGATCATAATTAAAGGGTAATAATTAGGAGAATACATATCAGCTTCCTAATCAGGTTTTGAAGACATGTGGTAAGGGAATAACACAAAACAACATTATTACTCTTGACATAAATCACCCAGCCATCAAAGACAGATTTTTGAATCTGTGATTTTCATCAACAAATTGCCAAATAATGCTTCGGCTGTCAAATTCGATTTATATTGATCAGATTAGATCTTATTGGTTAAATATTATGTTATTTTAGGTATTTCAGATCCATTAAAATAGGATCTTGAAACCTTAATGTAAAGGCTATAAAGCCTAATACCTTTGATACACCAAAAGGAAGAAGAACAGTCTAAGGATTGTGGTTCTATTCTTGAAGACTTGTACATTTCATCCTTTGGATATGTCCATTAATCTATCTTGACATCGAGCTTCTTTCATTGCATTACTTAGTTTTCCATTTCCTTTATTTCCAAGTTTATGTATATTCAATGACAGAAGGTTGTCATCCCATCTCTTCGTTGGTATACTAAACTTATATCTTTGCTTCTGATGTTTGTCTTAATGCCAGATAGTTGTTATCCTATTGGTGCATTCATAAGCTAAAGTTGCAAGTATTTACCTGTTGGGTCTGGCCATATATTATATGCAATCTTATATATGTTTTTGCTGGTGTGAAGTGTATTTTACCTATCATTATTGGCCATTCACATATACTATTGTATAGGTATTTATGTTAGCATAATAGGTCTTCTCCATGTTTCCACACATTAAATTAAACTTTCTGAGTTACATAGTTGAAAGCCTTGGTCTTTCAAGTGACTGATGTATTTCTAAATGGATATGAGTTTATAATGTCATCCGATCTGATCCTCTTTTCCTCCATATTATTGATCTTTTTAAAGTTACCAAGCTTACACCCTTCTACAGTCAGGGAGTGATTTCTTGGAGTGATAACAGCATCATCAAAAGAATTTATCCTCCCTTGAATTTTGGCCTTCTTTACTTCACCTTCCCTCTAAAATCCGCCTTAGATATCCTTTGGTTACCTCGGTCACTTGTAGATATTCAATATTCTCAAGTGTAATTAAAATGAGAGACCCTTGCCTCTTATTTATACTTTTAAGTAGCTTCCTCAAGGGGTTATCGTCTAACCATCTTAAACCACTTTCCTTATCTTAGGGCTAACCCTCTTCTAACCACTTGTCCACTTAGTAATTTCTCCATTAACTTTATTATTTAAATAATTTCTTTTGTATCCACTTTGACTTATAGTACACTAATCACTTCACTTTATTATTNGATGACTCATGAGGGTTCTCCAACTTCACATGGCCATAACTCTCTAACAGTGAGGAGTTATGTGACGTTCCACATACCACCGGAAATGGCATGACATATACTATCCATCTAGAATAGTCTTACCTTCAAATATATTAAGACTCATACCATTATACATCAAACAAACATGGGTCCATTACCCAAACCTTTGTGCTATCGAAATTCATTACCGAACTTTCTTCAAGGGTTGACATCAATGATAACCAACCCAAATAATCAACAACACTCCCTGGGGAAAAATCACGAGCACTTCCACTCGTTTTGAGGATGGTACCCAGGGTAAACCCTAAAATCTTTAGGGCAAGAGGTCGATCAACAACATGGCTTGAATCCATTACAACAATATACTCATTATGAGCTCAACATGTCACTTGTGGGAATTGAACCTGGGTGGGGAGGATAACCATCATTCCTCACAACCACCCGAGCTAAACCTAATTGAAGAGTTACAACTAAATATATATGTAATGGGATAAATGTATATGTGATAGGGACCAACTTGATAAAGGGCCCACATGTGCTATGTGTGTGTGTGTGTGTGTATTTATATATCTACACACACACACAATATATATATATATAGAGAGAGAGAGAGAGAGAGGTTAATCTAATCATTTTTTGTTTGTTTGTTAGTTTGTTCGTGACATGTGGGACTAACCTGTGGCTAAGAAACTGCGACTCAGGGGCATCTAAGCTGTCAAAATCACCGGAGGATCGCACCCAGCCTGAGCCACACCAACCCTTAACATGGCTGGATTTTTTGTCCTCACAGGTTTAAAACCGATGACTTTAACATCACGGAGTGCCTTAACAGTACACTTCGTCACCAACTATCCTACACCTCAGGGACTTAAAAAATTGAAGGACATGGGGGTGGGCTTTGATCCACTTATGTGTGCACGGGTCATGATACCATTTAATATGATATCACTGGGTGCAACCACATGTTCGACCACTACCTCAAGGTGTCCCCATGGCTCCAGGTAAAGCCCTCATGAGAATTGAACCTTGACCAATGGTGAAAAGCTCCTCACTTTCCACCATTGGATCCAACCCCTTTGGGCTTTAAATTGAAGGACATGGGGGTGGGCTTTAATCCACTTATGTGTGCATGGGTCACGATACCATTTAATATGGTATCTCTGGGTGCAACCACACGTTCGACCACTACCTCAAGGTGTCCCCGTGGCTCCAGGTAAATCCCTCACGAGAATTGAACCTTGCCCAACGGAGAAAAACTCCTCGCTTTCCACCATTGGATCCAACCCCTTTGGGCGAGGTTAATCTAATCATTATGGATACATGAACATACGATTTGGATATATGCATGTATTCGGGTTATTTGGAGGAGGTTCTCAGATTCTATAAGGAGTTACTGTGTAGATCATTTATATTATATCTTTGGGAGATATGCTCCACTTTCACATCTTATGTACATTCTATTTATTTTGTCTTGTTTTGTTATTTTTAAAATTTGGTATCAAAGCAAGTAGTCCTTAGTTTGGCTCCTTTAAACAAGTCATCTTACCATTTTCGCTCTATTTTTATTTATTTATTTATTTTCAAATAATTTTCAATGAGTGAAATTTTTAGGGTGAATATAGGACATAGTGAAATACATTGGATAAAAATTTCAGATTCTAATTCGTTATACTTTGGGAGTTATATGTTGTGGAAGTAACGGTTTCTATCTAGTCCTAAAACTAGTCTCAAACTTGTGTTTTCGATAAAATGATTATATCTTAAGCTAGATAGGTCGAAATTGAGTTCCACCAATGGCATTGGAAAAAATACAATCAGAGTGTTTTAGGTCAAAATTTTAGAATCAATTTTGCAAAATTGGCCACTTGGCATACCATACAAATTTCCTCTTTTAAAGGGTGCCAAAATCAACAAGTTGGGAAAGTCATCATATTTTTTTCTTGGAAGATAAAAAATTAGTCAAACTCATGGCATTACAAAGAACACATATAAGGATATTATGGAGAAAAACTATAGACTTCAAGGTACATAAATTTTGGAGTTCATTCAAGTGCAAGATCAACCTGCATGACAATCCCCAAATCGGGGTTTAAAAAGTATGTTGATTTAAAAGTAGCATAACTTTTGATTGAAAAGTCCAATTGAGGTCCTTCAAAATCTGTCGAAGAGATGAAACAAAGGAGAATATACTATTGATATTTACATGATTGATTAGGGTAAATATTGAAGGTTTTGGAGAAATGTTAGTCAAGGGTTGTGGTTAAACTCCAAGTAAGAACTAATGGCAATACCACAGTGTAGATGAAATGAAGATAAAGTAATTCTATGGAATGTTTAATGATTGAAAAGGAAATTATATTCATCAATAAATCATTGATGAAGGAGGTTAAAAAAATTAAAACAAGGAAATAATGAGTTAAGTGAAGAATTAAAAAAGAAAGGTGAATAAATAAAAAAACTACATAAGCACAATCAATATCTTCTTACTGATGTTAAGAATGTGATAAGGCACCTATAATAAGCATAATCAAATATCGTTAGTGAAAAAATGTGTAAATTTGTTGAAGCCCTATAAATCGTTGATATCAAAGGAGAAATACAAGAAACAATAGAAGAAGGAAGGAATAAATTGATGGAAAATATTACCATCCAACTTCAAAACAAGAAAGAAAAGAAGCCATGAGAATCTCATCAGAAGATACTTGAAGAAGCCAAGTTCAAACTTGAGAATGCCAAATTCAAACATGATGGAATTATCTCAAAATAGAGAAGTGTCAAAGACCAAACATAGTGAATAGAGCATGCCATCCTCTCTGAAAACAAGGCTAATGGTAGGGGTTTGCAGAATGAAAACCATCAGAGGTGGAATCATATTGACACCCTCATTACCAAGAAAGTTGCCAAGAAAGACAAGAAGATTGATATCGTCATTACCAAAGAAGAAGATGGAAAAATTAGTAATATTCATGGAACATGGCATCAAAGAACCATGATTTGACAAGGTATTATCAGAGACTAATGACTATAACAAATTGGAGAATTCACATCAACAACGCATGGAATCAAAGAAAGAAAATCATGGAACAACCAACTATCAAGGGTTAAGACTGAAAATAATTGAATTTGGATGGATGGATCATCATCAATGGTAGCAAGATAGTAGGAATATAAGGAAATCTTATTACTTGGTTTCATCTCATGTAAAACCCTTAACTACAAATCTTTTCAAAGGAGGGTACTATGATATGGCACTAAGGGTGGCATATATGTGGTTAAATGTATATGTAATGGTGGATGGTCTAATAAAAGGCCCACATGTGCAATGCGTAAGAGTAGGTATATACAAAGGTTAACATAGTCGTTATAAACACATAAACATGAGATTTGGATATATGGATGTGTTGGGTTATTTGGAGATGGTTCTACTATTATATAATTGTTGGAATACTGAGAGGGGGGGTTAATCAGTGTGAACACTTTTTACCACTTTCAATCATAATATATAAACTTCAACTTTATCAGCAACATATAATTTATGATTGCACTCAATATATCATGAGC
>SNQJ01S0018539.1:16869-27323 GCA_010110895.2 Picea sitchensis
ACACCAGATCTCAAGCTGGGCCGACTTAGCAGATGAAGAAGGCCCTGACTTAACTGATGAAGAAGGCCCCCCAAGTCCGAAGGAAAGCCAATCTCATCAAAGCAAAGAATGGCAGACCGTGCCAAAAAGGAAAAAAAAAACCTCAAGTCAGAAAGGATGTAATGACCCGCAGTCGAACCGGGTCACTAAAATAGTTGGGTTTTCCAAGCTCACAAGTTATTTTTGTTTTAGCTCACTTAGGATTGGTCCTATGATTTACCAGGAATCTTTCAGCTGAAACAGGGCTGGAACATTTGCTGAAACACAGTGTTGGAACAGATGTTGAAACACAGCGCTGGAACATATGCTGAAACACAGTGTTGGAAGCTGAAATAGTGTTGGAACATATGTTGAAACACCGCTGTAACAATGTTGAAACAGTACTGAGACACATGCTGAAACAGTGTTGAGACTTATGCTGAAATAGTGATTGGAGTTTCGACATTTAAACTTCCAGTTCTTTAAGAAGGCGTACAGGAACTAGTTCAGCTCACAAGTCTTTAGCTATAGAAGTAGAATGGTTCAGAAAGACAGGCCCGAAGAAATTGGCCATTTTGTAATCGAATATGTGGCTAGTCCACCCCATTAATATAATCCATAACCGCTTCTGTAAAAAAAAAAAAAAAAAAAAAAAATCAGATACAATTACAATGCAAATATTTTGAAAAACCAAATTTATAATAGATTTGCATTGGTTTATTTAATTTAAGGTCAACTTACATTGATCATGGCTATTTCGCATTAGTTTGAAAAAAATATCCCTAAATATTTTTAGTTTCTTTAATTAATTTTTTATTTTGGATATTTTTAGTTTCTTTAATTAATTTTTTATTTTGGATATTTTTAGTTTCTTTAATTTTTTTTATTTTGGATACTAAAATTGTTATTTTAAATACAAATTAGTGTTTTTTCTTACCACTATTCAAGGGGTAGGGGTGATGTGACTATTTAAACCTTGTGATTTAGGTGCTACAAAAAATTAAATAAATAAATATTAAAACAATATTGTGGAGGGCGGTAGGGAATGAGGGTCTTGGTGAGCATTTAATCCTTACTTAACTAACATATCTTGCATTCAATGTGGAGGCATCCTTTTCCTTGGGGTCCTCCATGCACCTGTGCCTCGGTTCATTTTGTTGTTCGAAGGAAGAGAGCTCACTCGTATATGTGTCTTGATTCATTAAGGAATAGGGTTCACTCATGTGTTTAGCTCTTGTCCTCTTGTTTGATGTCAAGTGTTCATCATCCATCTTGGTCTTCTTGGTCTTCTCCATGATTCATTTTTCCTTTGGCTTGTTGTTGGGAGGAAGAGGGTTTGTTGTCATGATTGGTGATGAGGTTAAACTCGTGTAGTTGAACGGTGCGATTGTCTCTACCGTCATTCTGGAATTATTGGTATGTGTGAGTGCCTTTGCCATTGTTCTTGTGGCTATTGGTTTGAAGTTATGGCTTTTTAAATCCTTGCGTACATATTCATGTGTCATTGTTCTTTGTTGAGTTGAGAGTGTGATCGTTTGGAATTGTCAGTGGTGGCTTGGACGCGTGGGTATCTATGTCATTGTTCTTGTGGATATTGGTTTGGAACTCCAGTTTTGTTAATGTTTGAATGCATATTACTTGGTTGTTGGTGCCATTTGAAAAGTGGTGGCTTGGCTTTTCTAGACACCACTTCCATTGTTTCTTGGAATAACTAGTTGGAGGTTGTTGAGCCACAATATAAATTCATTTTTATCGACCAAAGTGCAATGAATTAGTGTGTGGTTGTTTTGAATTATTAATGGTGGCTCAGTCTTCTCCATTCATTCTCGGTGTTATTGGCTTTGCCTAATGTGATGAGAGTAGATTGGTTTGGTTCTTCGTTGGTGGTTGATGGGCCTTATGTGGTTCGCAAGGGTGTTGCAAGCCACGTTGTTGGCATAGTGTGTTCCATGATCTCATTGAGTTGTGGTCACTACGATTTGGTTGTTGCTTTGTTACAATGAGGTTTCTTTTCTACACATGGGTTATTGCCTTATTTATGTTAGTCTTCTTATGGACTATTGGTTTAGATCTCTAGCATGTTTTAGTGTGGATTCATGAGCCATTGATACCATGGTAAGCTGGTGGATTAGGTTCTATAGTCACTACTTTCATTGTTTCACCAAAAGCAAGGTATAGGTAGTTTATCCAAATTGTTGCTTTGTCTTGATTCATGGGGGTGCAACAAGGTAGGGTTGTGGTTGTTTGGAATTATTGGTGCTCACTGTCAAATTTGTGACATTGGTTTCTAGTGGAAGAGTGTTTGTATCTTTGTTTGATGTATTAGACTATTAGTATGTGACCATGCTAGTTTTAATTTGAGTCTCTTATTTTGCAAATGAATGGACATTGCATTTGTTTTCTAATGGCCTTTAAATTTACAAACTAAGGTAATTCCACATGTCTATGTTGGTTTCTAATGTGTTTTCCGTTGTATGGTAGTTGTTGTTGGATACAAACAGAGATAATGGGAGTGCTCGAATAGCTTGTTGGTAAAGCACATTCGTTGATACATGTATTATAGAGACGTTTTGATTTTAGCCCTTGAATTTTTTTAATAGTCTTGTATGCATTTTTCTCAAATAGACAATTCCAATTTCCTTTGCTTTGAAGNGGAGTGCTCGAATAGCTTGTTGGTAAAGCACATTCGTTGATACATGTATTATAGAGACGTTTTGATTTTAGCCCTTGAATTTTTTTAATAGTCTTGTATGCATTTTTCTCAAATAGACAATTCCAATTTCCTTTGCTTTGAAGTTTTCCTAGATAAACTGAGAATATTTGTTCTTGTCATCATAATTCAAGCACACCATGTTACTCTTGTCTTTATCTCTAGGAAATGCTTGTCTTCCATAACTTAAATCGCCATGCACCATAATTGCAAGGGAACATACTCGCTTGTTCCGAGCAAAGTCTCTCCCCCCAACCCCTAGCAACAAGAGTGTTTTCCTACAAATTTATGGTGCTTGCGTAATAGGTTTATGTAAGATGGATAGCTATTTTGAATACCTATATGCTTTTATTGAAATTCATTGTTGTGGGAATGCATAAATTGCAATGTTGGTCACCAACCCTTTTCAAATGTCTAATGTCCAATGTGATTGGAACAAGTGCAATTTTTCACATGGTCCATGCAATTATGATTCCTTTAGTAGTATTTTTATGCATGATGTTGTGTTGATGATTGACTATGGCTGTGTACTCGTGGTTTGATGGTCTTCGTCGCCACTTTGTCTCATTTGAACATTCTTTTGTCTTGATGCTTTCTATCAAAAGCTAGCTTGCAAATGGATGTTCAGAGTTTGCTTTGGATATGTGTTTAATTAAATTGGGAATGTTTGTTCATGTGGATATAATTATGTGATACCAAATTGCTTTGCCTACTCATTCTCCTTAAGGAAATTATTACCATCTATAGAATGATTCGTCATGCACCAAAATTGCATGGAATAAATCCTCTTGTTCCAAACAACGCCTCTTTCCACCAACCAACCCCCACAACCCTAGCAACAAGATACCGACTCAAATAGGAAGAGGAGGGTAAGCCATTCTTTGTATGTGCTACCCTAATAACTTTACCTATATATAATATTACCATTGTCTCATTGGTTGCAATTGTACCCTTCCTATTTGTTAATTGTGATTTGCTTTATAGGTCTTCTTTTGTGTATCATTGGCATGCATTTGATGGTTTTCTTGTATTGTTTCCATGTATCTTTATTGGAAAACAATTGAAACCTCCCATAGTCGTTGTTGGTTTTGTTTAGCATTACTTGGCAAGGTTTGGGTCCACATTTGTTAGTTGTCATTAGCCTCATCAAAAATTGATTTCAATGTTGTTCGCTTGTTTTTTACAATGTATTTGTTGTAAAGATATTCTACTCAAAATTGATGATATGAATATAAATATGCAATTAACATCCAATAGCAAGAAATAACATGTTGTTGCACTACCAATTATTAACAAGTAATGACATAAAAGAAGAAGATATCATATTACTAACCACTTTGAGGGGGTAACCTCCAATGAGTTCACATATATCAACATAACCCTCCATAATATGATGTTGTATTTAAAGAGTATAAGTAAAGCAAGAAAAAGAACAAAGTAGATGTGTGACAATTGGTGTGGCTCTTACATATCATGGTGAAATTGAGGAAGATAGAAATAAAGGTGGATTAAAAAAAAAAGAGTAATAGTGTAGGAAGGTACACAACATACCCCCATTCTTAAAAAAAGCTTTGTTATTCCCAGATATTGTTGAATGAAATCATGTACTTCCCATTTGGTATCATTAGAAAGAGGATTCTTCCATTTGATCAAATACTTAGCGATAGTCTCATGACGTAGTGGCCGACTCCAGGTGTCTATAATCAATTCTAGCTCCAAAATGAATTTGCCTTCTTTATTTAACTTTGGGAATGTTGTTTGAATTGTAATGTATTGCCCAATAAAATTGTTAAGACAATAGACATGCAAAACATTGTGAATCTGTGAATATGCCAAAAACTCTAATGTATATGTACTCTACCCAATTTCATAGGGTCCATAGAACTTTGGCGACAACTTTTGGTTACATTTTTCTTCATGGATGATTATTTGTAAGGCTGAAGGCAAAGATAAACCCCACCACAAATTACGAACTATTGTTTTGAATGATTCGTATCGACTTGCCACTTCATCCAATTTTGTGTGAGCATAAGATTGTCTTGAAGAAGTTGTAGGGTATTGTGAACCTTTTGGCTATGACTTGCAACTACTTAAACCTTGGAGCTAGAAAGACAATAAGTGTCAAGGCTAGATGGAGTATAGCCATAAAGTGATTCATATGGGGTCATCTTAGAGGTTGTATGGGATGAAGTGTTATGCCACCATTCAACCAAAGGTATGTATTTATTCCATTAAGATTGGTTATTAGCAACGGAGGTAGCCTTCAAGGCACTTGTTCACAACCTCGTTTTTGTCATTTGTTTGTGGATGATAGGCCAAGCTCATAGTTTATTTGGTTTCCTAAATCTTGAACAACCCTTTCTATAAATTACTGGTGAATTTAGGATCCCTATCAAAGACAATCACCTTCAAGTAGCCACGAAAGTCTGTGAATATCCTCAACAAAAAATATATGTGATTTGGCTAGCTTTGGTAGTTGTTTGAAAAATTGAGAAATTGACATATTTGGTAGATTCATCAACAACAACACAGATACCATCCTTCTCTTCTAATTTAGGAACTCTTGTAATGAAATCCATTGAAATTCTTCATAATGTTGATTTGTAATGGGTAGGGGCTAAAGCATACCAGGAAGTTTGATAGTTTCCTCTTTGTTGCACTAGCAAGTCCCCCACTCAGAGACAAACTTACGAACATCACCCTTGAGACCATTCCAAAAGAAGGAGTGTTTGACTCTATGATATTTTTTCAAAGATCTAGAATGACTTGTTGTAGATGAGACATGCAACTCAAATAAAACTTGCTTCCGGAAACTAGAATATGGGCACAAAAAGATATGATTTTTATACCTCAAAATGTTAACATCCCAAGTGTAATGTTATAGAAGGTGGGAAACATCTCAAAGTTGGTCTATCAACTACTATGAGGATGAGCTAGGATAGCACTCCTTCCTCACATATTTTATCCATGTTGGCAAGAGTGTGAACATGACATATATCCATGGTGTATTTGCATGTTGTCTAGAAAATGTGTCACCCACAGTGTTATTCTTCCTTGTTTTGTAGATGACCTGTCCACTTTTGTTGCTCTTTGGAAGAGGCTCATTGCTCTAAAAAACATTTCAAGCCTAGAATGATCATCCTTAACCTTGAAATGTCTACCCAGTAGATATTGATGCCATTTCTTTACCACATGCAATATGGCCAACATTCCCCACTTGTATGTGATTTTGCAAGATCTCTTCCTTTGAGGTGCTTACTTTCAAAGGAAATCAATCTACCCTCTTGTAATAATACTACACTTAGTCACATTCTCGAGGCATCGTATTCAATGAAAAACACCTTAGTAAAATATGGAGTGGCCAAAATAGGTTTACATGTCATAGTTTCCTTCAGAGTGATAAAAGCACAACTATCTTGCTTAGGGGGTTGTTCTATGTGGGAGTACCACAAACCATTTTCTAGTCGTTTTTTCAAGTTTAGAGCAAACAATGAAGGAAAATAGACAATAATATAAACCACTAAATTATTCTATAGCATGCATAATAGTTATCAAAGCATCAAACAAGAAATATCAATGATTCAAAAGACATAGAAGCAACATTTTTGGGGGGGAAAGAGAAATATTGGATTTTATTCCGATGAAAAAGTAATAAGAAATAAATTATATCACAAGGGGATAGGCGTGTAGTGGGTGAGCTCCAATCTTCTATATGGGAGGGTTCCTTTATCCTCCATTAAGGCTCAAAATCAATCTTCGATGAAGAATGGCCAACACTTCCCCTTGTGAATACTTTGGAGAGAAAATTAATAGTGTGAAGGAAAGCAAACTTAGAATAAGTGAGTGGAAGTAAGGCACGTCTCACCCTTTGGCTCTATTTCTATGGCATAAACTTACTCTCAAGTTTTGCCTTTCAAATGCTTGATAATGGCTTTTATTTACAGATTGTATTGAAGCTCTAATATGAACTAGTTTTAATGTGAATGCCCATCCTTCAAGCATGGGCACCCATATGCCTAATTTGACCTAAAGGAGGGCTAAAGGACCAAATGTCAATGAGGTGGAGATTCAACCAAGTCCAACTCAACCACTTCATTGCTTCAAGTCTTCCTTTTCCATTTACAGGGTGCTAGAATCCTTGATTTATGGATTTACACGCCATGTGAGTATCAAGGCTTTTTTAGCATATTTGGTGCTAGTATCAAGGGATATCTATCATGAACTTGGAAATGGTCAACTAATGGGATGACTTTGCTTTATGCTGTGTAAATATCTAATATGTCATGTATTAAGTTGTATTATGTGAGGTATATTTTGATTTGTAATGTCTCCAGGTACAAAGACTTAAATGTCACAAGCGAGTGAAATTAGGGTGATAAAAAATACCCCTTAATGTGTGGGGTTAGGAGTATATTGTATAACTAGAATGCATCATGTGTTTCTTATGCATATACTACGGAATAAGAGACATAGAAAGAGAGCAAGTCATTGAGGAAGGAACCCCAATGAAGAGATAATGGAGGCTACCTACAAAAAAGTGAATCATGATGAGGTGGTGGTGGTGGTGTGTGTGTGTGTGTGTAATATTTTTACAAACATGGTGGACATACCAATCCCAGTGACACCATTAAAGTAACGCGAGATATGGGATCATGGTAGGGGGCACTAGATTATATTACATCTAAAAATGAATGTTGCTACCATCTAAATACACATGAGGGGATAAAGAGGTGCAACAAAAGGAGGCCCACTAGGAAGTGGGGCTAGAACATGTAAAGGGATAGTTGGGGGAAATCTCACATTGATGGCTTGGAACATCTATTGAAAAGAGCTAAATATGTCTAGGGTCTTCAACTTGATATAGAATGTTGCTCCCAATGATGGGTACGAGTCTCAATGATGTGAAAGTGAGATGTAATTGAACATGGGAGACATTATTTGGTCAAAGATCAATAGTGAAAACCCATGCTATATACAAGGTAGCCCACTAATAATGATAATGGGTACCAAGGTGCTTGGGCCTCTAAACCAACCCTTCGAGTAATTGTGCTAGTGTTAATGGAGGAAGATTCATTGGGAATATGGATAAATGAATCCATAGAAACCAACACAAGGTGCATAATAAGTTGACAAATGTAATAAGTTGACCACCGAACATGAGACTCAAAACTTCCCTTTAAAGGAGTATGAAAATATATAGACTTGGGAAATGACCATTAAATGAACAAAAGGACTCAACCATGCGTAACTAAAGAGTTAGGAGGATGGGTCTGACTAAGAATGTATTAAGGACCATGGATGTCAAGTCAAAATGATGGAAAATGTAGGATTTGGGGATCATGATATCAAGTATAAAGAGGGGCACAAGGGCTAGAAAAATACCATGGTGATGACATCAACTAGAATGAATGGTATGCACATGATCATTGATTGTTGATAATAAGTAGGGGCATTGGGTGATTTAATAAAGATTCTCTAATCAATGGCAACATGGATTGTTATTTACCAAATACTTGATATATCATAATAAATCATATTACACACAATTTACACAAGGTGTGAACATGGGGCACAAATCCTAAAGAGATAATAGATATGAGTTACACAATAACTTATTATTATTGGATAGTTGGTTGTCATTGATGTCAACGCAAGTGGTTTTCATTGATGTCAACGGATCCGATGGGTGCATTTGAATAAGTATACAAGAAGCCCCGAAGGTGTGGTCATGAAACTCGAAGTTGTTTGAGGAATAAGGATATGAAGGACAATATGAATGTAGGTAACACACTCATAGATGGATAGTCCTCGGCATATCGTTTCCAATGGTAGGTGGTACATCACGTAGTTCCTCACGGTTGAGGAGTTATGAGGTCATAAAGTTGGAAGCCCCGAATATTGGTTAAGAATCCCCTACATAGTTACAAGTCATTAATTAAAGGGTAAAGTGGTTGTAACAAGAAATCACAGGTTGCCCCTAAAGTTAAGGAAATAAATTGATTTGAAAAGGTATTAATACACTTCAAGAAGCCTCTCATTCTTACACACACAACTTTATTGAATATCTTCTATGTGAGCACGCTTGATCTATTAGGCGAATTTGAGGTAGCAAGTCTGAGGCAACGAAGGAAGTTAGAAGGCGAAAGTTTTAAGATTGTAGAGGAGAATGAGAGTTTTTGAGAAACCCTAGTTTGGATAACCCCCACAGGTCAAACTACTGGTGTCCCACGAGGGACCCCCGCGGGTTGTATGACCCTCGTCTCGTGATGCCCCGCTAGTTGAATGGTCTTAGTCCCGCGAGGCTAAGGTAAATTTGGGGAGGATGCTAGTACGAGGATGTTGAGGCTGAGGAAGACCTACAAGTCTGAAATCTTGTATAAGGTCAGCTACAAGTTTAAAGGTATGTCTATATGCATGTTTTGAGGGTTACATGTTGGTGATGCTATGGTGCATGCTTGAGGCATGTCTTTAGTATCTTATTGAGACATTGGTAAATGCTTGAGGCACATCTTATGTGCATGGAGTGAGGAATATTTCGTGTACATGTATGAGGTACATTTCTTGGTGATATTGATGCATGTTTGAGGCACTTCTTGATGAGGTCATGACACATGTTTGAGGTACATGCATTGTGAGTTTTGGTATATGCCTTGAGGCACAACTTGGATACTTGGCATATGGGTTGTTGCATGGTATATGCTTGATACATATCATGAGTGATATGCTATATGGATGAGGCACATCATTTGGTACACAATTGATGCTTGGTACATGGTACATGGTTCTGGTATACGATTTAGGTATATGGTTAATCATCGATGTTATGGTACCTACACTTGTTATATCGTATGGTACATGATTGGTGATATTGAGACTTATTTTGGTGATGTTATGATTCATGAGTTGATGATGATATAGTACAATGTTAAAGACACTTCTTAATCTTGTTACATGGTATGGTACACGTTTTGGTACTTGGTATGGTATAGGTTGATGTACATGGTTGAAGTACTTGGTATGGTACAGGTTGATGTACATGGTATGGCACATGTTGGTGTGCATGGTTGATGTACATGGTATGGTACAAGTTGATGTACATGGTTGATATACATGGTATAGTACAGGTTGTGGTACGTGGTTGATGTACATGGTATGGTACATGTTGTGGTACATGGTTGATGTACATGGTATGGTGATGGTTTTGGTATCCATGTGAGTTGATATGATTATAGTTGGTTGATGATGATATATCAATGAAAGTGACAGTGACAGGGACAATCACAGGCTGGATGATTGGTTGGTCATCAAGCACAGGTTGATGTGATGGAGTGACAGTGATTGGTTTATGTATCAATGATAATGGCAGTTACAGGTTGATTAGTGGTAGTGAGAGTTTGAGTCTACACTTATATTTCAGGGCGGCAGGACGGGGCAAGGAAAGGGGGTTGTAGCCTCCTTCTGGTTGGTGCTGGATAACTCAGGGAGTCGTAGTTTCCTTCAGGTTGGAGCCTATAGATCAGTGGGTCGTAGCCTCCTTCCAGTTGGAGTCGGAGAATACAGGGAGTTGGAGCTTCCTTCAGGTTGGAGCCTGTAAACTAGGGGGGTGGAGCCTCCTTCAAGTTGTAGCTAGAGAATTCATGGAGTTGTAGCTTCCTTCAGGTTGGAGCTTGTAAATAGGGGGTTGGAGCCTCCTTCGAGTTGGTATTGGAGAATTTGGAATTTGGTG